>CCAG010021697.1:0-21026 GCA_001077435.1 Glossina morsitans morsitans | reverse complement strand
TTTTTTTTTTTTTTTTTTATTCTTTTCTGTGATTAGTCACAATTGTTCGTGCTTTCGCATTTTTCTTTTCTCCCTTATATGTCATTTTTAAGTATAAGTGTATATTTCAGTTTTTGTAGTTTTTAGCTCAAAGGTTGCAAATTATGGTTGTGTGTTACATACATACATATATTTTCTTGTTACGACTAACATAATATATGTTTACGTATATATAAATATATGCATAGACAAAATAGGGTCGACAAATTATTTGTTAAATTTCCTAAAGAAGACAATAATTATTAGTAAACATTTAATATAAAAAAGAGAGAAAATAAATAAATAAATGAACTAAAATAAAAAAGACAAGAAAACGTACAATTTGCTTTAGGTGTTGGCTTTCAACACAAAGTCTTTGTATAATGTCGTTTTATGATTTATAGACAAGTCAACAGTTATTGTTGCTTAGAGAATTTTTTAATTGAAATTTTCGATAGCTGCGTTTAAGTTTAACTCGCTTGCCACGTTCAGTTTGTAGCTCGTCGATCTATGATTTCCAAAGTCTCAATTTTCTATGGGTCTTTATCATTCATTATCAAGGATTGAGTTACACTTGAAACTTTCAAGAACCCTTAATGATCGTAAAAAGTTGACTTGACGAACATAATATTAAAAAATCAATCCTTCTAAACGCTTGCCTGAAACTTTTACATTAAGAAAAAAAAAGATATTTCTTTATATATCTTACTTCTTGTATACAATATTATTACACTATGTCGTATATCAGAAATATCTTATTTTTAAATTGATAGCAATATGAGAGATCTTTGTTTCAAATGTCACATCATAAACATCGTTAGTAATTCAGTTGCGATTGGTTTTATGCGACAAAAAGAATTATTTTTCGAATTTTATTACGTGTGTGTGTGGGGATGATTTCTAACCATCAATCGGTTATGGGACGTCGGCTATGGGGAGAAGGTGACACTTGGTTCTACCCACACAGCCCGCAAACAACCGATTAAACAAAGCTCCAATGTCGCTTAGAAATAAAAACGATGTTCACTGTTTTCTTCGATTATCGTGGCGTTATGCACCCGAAATCCCGTCCGCCAAACTTTTAACAAAGAATAATATTTGGATTTGAGAATTGGTTTGAAGGTAACGCAACGGATTTAAAAAGAAATAAAATACAAACCTTCGTTTTCCTTCCTTTTTTGTACACACTAGTGTACATGATATGATTTAAAATTACAGTGTGTCTCAAGGGTTTCCAATGTGGACAAACTACGAAAAATGTGATTGAAAATATCAAATGTCAAGCTCCATAGACTGTCGTTTCTCTACCAACGCTCGAGAAAATGATAAGAGCGACAATGCAAATGACAAATGCACATAACATGCATACAACATGCATCGAAACACTCTAGTTCGGTGCTTACCGTCACAAAAATTATATCCGTTTTGAAAGAAAGGATACCTGGGGATTTGATACCTGGTTATCCATGTTTTCTTCATTTTCATTTTTTTTTTTCCTTCATTTCTTTATTTTTGAGAGATGAAATAAACAACTTGAAGCGTTAAAAAAATCCTCAGAGCACAGATAGAAGAAAAGTGACATTCAGGAAAATAGTGCTTAAACTAAAGCTACTTTTCACTAATTTATTATCTTCCTTCCATATCGAAAAATATTAACGTCAGAAAAATGTGTGGCGACTTTGATCAATATCATAAGTGCAACTTGTAACATAGATACGTGAGTCCTTAGAGTATCTTTGTATTTGCATTTGTTTAGCTAGTGTATGTACGTTTGCATTACAATTCTTGCATTGAAAAGTTATTGCTTTAGCGTTAAGCAGTGTAAGTAAGCAGCGAAGTAAGTTACATCCAAAGTTCAGGAAAGTTTTGGAAAGCATATGGTAATCTTGTAGTAAAAACTCAAATTTTCAAACCATTAACTTTATAATCTCGCCGTTGGGATAAGTCAAACTAGAGCAAAAATATTGTTTCACTCAACACAACCTTTAAATCACTAATTGATTTCAAAAAAAAAAAAATGTTTTAAAATAATAGAGAGATTAGTTTTGTGAGCCTTTGTCTTCACAAGCTGATTACGAATTACTCAGAACACTCATTATAGTTGTCGACTTGACGGGCTTGTGGCCATAGTGCGCTCATTGCTATCGAAATTTGCTTTACGCACCGAATACCTATTTAAGCTTGAACTAGGCTTTGCAATTCCTTCTCACCCTTTTTTAAGACACTTCAACTTTCGTTATGAACTGCTTTAGAAGGGGCTCGAAGTCGCTGCATATCAGTTGATAGCTGATAAACTTTGTTGAAGCAACTTTCTTAGTTAGCTACGTTTCTCGATTTATTTCTGAATTAAATCTTTTGTGACCTCAGCGTTATTCACATGATCATCTTTGTATTCCCATGAGTGAAAAGGGATAAAACTAAAAGTGGTTTTGCGGTTTCGATAAAGTATTCTACGCTTGATAGGTACCATCAGCTTAAGTTTTTTTCGAATCCCATGAGTGAACCAGGATAAAACTAAAAGTGGTTTTGCGGTTTCGATAAAGTATTCTATCCTTGATAAGTGCAATTAGCTCGCAAGCCTACGCTATGCTTATTTGATTTGCTTGAACACAATTCTACAGTTGAGGCCGGTTCTTTCTCAGTGTGCAATGCCATATACAAGAATCTCAACACATCTGGCGGCTTACCTTCCTATGTATAGCTCTTACATTCTGACGTTTAAAAGTGAACGTCTTCTCAAGGGCAAATCACTACTTAAATCAATTCGAACTTTTAGCATAGAATCTTAGATGATTTGAATAAATTGATCGATGCGTAGAAGTTCGTTGAGTGAAAAACCATAGGTTGCCATGTTGTTGCAATGTGTTCAGTAGTGAAAATCCGCCCTATGAATTTGTATGTCATCAATCTTTCGCATCTCAAAGAAAATGACTATTATTTGCACTTAATTTTTTTTTTTTTTTTTTTAACTAATCGTTTTATTTGTAATAAATCCATTTTAATTTTTATTATTATTGGTATTATTATTACCATTATTATTTTTATTATTACTTTACCAGTTTGATTTAAATAATTGAAAACATTCTTAATTGATTTTTTAATTTTGTAAATATTTCCCTAATACAATACTTTTGCTATTTTACATCGTATATTATTATAAGTATTTTTTTTTTTGAAATTGTGTCTTTGATTTTCGCGTATTTATACATACAATATTATTATTACAAAAATTATTAAAGATCGTATTATTATAATATCATTTTTATACACATCACCTCAAAAAAATGTGAATTTGGCCACTACATGAATTGGCGTTTGAGTAAGTGTTGGTGTCCGCCTATGAAAACTGGCATGACCTTCTCAAAATTTGAGCAGTGGATACATATGGAACCAGATTTAAATATCAGATTGACCTGTGATAAGATAAAGTAAAACCGCATCAAGTATTCTACGGTAAGAAAGTTACTTTGGCATGGAAAACCAGCGAAATTTGATAATCGTTAACAGAGGACGGACAAAAATAATTGCTTTACATATTATTCGCCGTATGTAAAGAGCCTTGGCTTTATTGCAATTAGCGTTAAAAGAAAATAACAATCGACTGTATGGGTGTTCCAAAGTGGGTCATCGAAGGTGAAACAAAATCAGAAACCATCATCATTATTCGAATCATTACAAGATTCTTTTATAACCTTAGATCCAACGAATATCGAATTTATTTTTATAAACTCGAAAGTACACTGGGCAGTGATAACTCTACTCATTTTGCAAAAGTCTTAGGTCTCTGATTGAAGCTTATCCTTTTTGCGACTAAGTTTTTAGAAAAATAACAATCGCGGATCTCTCTCCACCAGCATACCTATCTGCTCAGGCAGCAGATGAGGATGGAAAATTTCGAATTGTTAAACCATCACCCACGTAGTCAAAATTTTACGTCCTTACATCTAAAGCTGTACTATTACTTCTACAAATTAAAAAGAAATAGCCTGGCCAGAGAGAGAGGCCGCACTGACGCATTCAAAACCTGTGTTTAATTGATGTCACCTGAATAGTTGACTGCTTAGTATAACAGTGCTTAGAAATTATTTATCGTCATACAAAGTAGTTTTTTTATGAGAAAATTTTCATGACTAGCAAGTAAGAGAATTATATTCGGCCGCGCCCGTATCTTTTGTACGGGAACTGCAAACGTTTTGATAAAAGAAGGATATTGCAATATTCTCTATTGAGTAGGTCTAGTCAATTGTTTCTATTTCAGAATAGGCGTTGCAGGACTAGCCATAGAATATACAATAAATGAAAGTGTTTTCATTATGACTCAGTTTTCCTTGCGTTCTGGTCGTGGCCTTTGTTCGATTTCACTCAATTTCAATGCGGTGAAGAACTTTCAATCTTTCAAAATTTGAAGCCGATTGCTATATCTTTACCCCAGGCACAAGGGGACGAACGGACAGACGGACGGATGGATAGACGGGTTTGCTTAAATCCGTTTACAAGTTGATGCTGCTTAAGAATACACATACTTTCTAAAAACCCTGAGGCTGCCTTCAGGGTGTTGCAAACGTTTTTATCAAAAAATATACTCCCTATCCTTGGTTGATGGGCTCACATACGGTGTTCTGAATGCTACATACATTTTGATATGTGTTCGTACACCTGTTTGACTTATATCGAACAATCTTAATTCAGCGGAGACTTTGTATAGTTTCGGTCCCCAATAAACCCCAAAGAGAATACATTTTACCGCTACGGAAATAAATGATTTGCTTGTTTTTTACAGGCTTTTCCTTGATTTCATGTATTTAACCGTTTGAGTACCTGGGAGTGTCTGGGATTCTTTGACAGTGTTTTCTTAAAACCGTCTGGGACTCAGACGGTTAAGCTTATACCTTCCGATATATAAATGCTTACACTTTTCTATATTGTGTCTAAGAATTAAGATTCAACCAGATTGCATTCATTTGCTTCCAAGGTGCCAATAAAAAAAAAACAGTGATGGTGATGATTATCGGAGATTCGGCCTAAGACGTTTAAGTTTTTTTTTGTTTTTTTTGTATTTTTCTTTTGTATATAAACAAGAAATTTTTATGTAATTTTGTATAATACATTCACGAATACAACAAATACTTACAGTATAGTATACTATTTTTTTTAAGTATTTGCAAAAGAAAAGTTTGTTGTATGTATAGGTGTAAATGAAAGAACTAACAATTATTTATAGAAATTTTTCATTTTCCTCGTTTTTTTGTTTTTTTTTTTTTGATAATAAGGAATTAGCTACAATTACTACTACATATCTTTTCAATGATTTTTTTTTTGTATTTTAAAATCTCTTCTTCTTTTTTCGTATTGAAAATTTTTTATTAATGATAATTAAGAATTCTATTGCATATTATTGTTATTGTTTTTGTATGAGACTAAGTATATATAGAGTTACCTAATATTAGGGCCTTAAATGTATGTGCTATAGATTTTCTACACGAGAGTAAGCGAAAATGTCACTGACAGTTAGAAAGAGAAACAGATAGATAGAGATTTAGATAGATAGATAGATAGATGGACAGAGAAAGAGAGAGAGAGAGAGAGAGAGTAAAATTTTTCGTGTATATAATATATTTTACATGCCTGCAAACCAAAGAGAGAACCCGGGAATTTCTTTTCATTTCCAGAGTTTTAGTTTACTTCCTTGCTAATGTCCTTATGTCTGGTTTTCTTTCTTTTTTTTTTTTTTCTTTATGTTCTTAATCTAAAACTTCTCAATTATAAATGCGAGATTTTGTGTTGTGTTTGGAAAGTTTTTAACTGAGGAATTTAATGTTTTCATTGTTTTTGCATTTCTAATCATATGTCTTTTAAGCTAGTTTTTTATACAATTTTTTGTTATACCCATTATCGTGAAGAAAAGAGAAATACTAAAGTATACGCCAGTAGAGAATTTAAAGGAGATTTGCCGCGCTTATCTATCTGTCGGAGTACGGTTATTACTTAGTTGAGTTTTGAAGTGATCTGAATTCTTTAATGATCGGAAAACATTTCGAGAAAAGTAGAGAAAGTTTCTGAAGAAGAGTTAAAAAGCGTAGCGATTTTGACATATTGTTTAATTGAAGTGGTGGGTACTAAGGATTCACCATAAAGCGAATGTAGTTTTCATATATTATATGATTTGATTTTTAATTTTTTTTTTTTATTTTTTTTTATTTTTTTTTATTTTTTTTTTTCTCATAGATTAAAAGCAGGAACTGAGAACTCTGTGTTTGATGCATCCCGAATAAAAATATATATTTTTCATTGGAGGGAAGTTTTTTATCTTCTAAGCTTAAATTTTGCTCCTTAAACATTCCCATTATTCTTTAGAAAAAAGTTATTAAAACCAACAGCTATTAAATGGTCGCACACGAAAGTATCCTAAACTTAATTTGAATCGTTGAACAAATTTTCATTAGCTTTTAAAAATTTCATTTTGCGAGCCATTTAAACGTTTAAGCATAGCGTTACGATGTAACCAATATGGTGGTGGATCTGGTGGTTGGCCGGGAAGTGTTGTTTTACTTTTTAGACTGATTTTCGCATTGGTGGTGGGACTGTTGGCCGCGAGAGCTGCACTGTACATCACGGGATCTGCGGCGTGTGCAGCATGTCCTAGGCCCACGCGAACCGGTTGTTCTTTCTTGCGTATAGTCTCACAAGTTTCTTTCATTTTGCACAATTGATCTTGTAGGTTGCGATATTCCTCTAAAAAGCGCTCCAACTGAGCTGCATGATAGTCATAGGCAGTGACCGGTGTGGTAGTTGTGGTGGGATGTTGTATAGCTGCCGGATGGGAGCCACTCGGTGTCCCCGTAGTTGGATTTGCCAAACTTGTTCGTGTTGTCAGTGACGTAAAGTCCAGGAGAGGCGTTGCCGCTGAACTAAAAGATCTTTGATGCTGCTGATGTAATTCATGCACCGGTGACGACGGCAGACTTGGATTTCTGCGTTCTCCGGCATTGACTATACCTGTTTTATTACTGGTAGCCGTCATTCCAGATCCCTTATTTGTGCTATGCACTAGATTAAGGAAACTGTTCGATCTTTGGCCTTTGGTATATGTGACAGTACCACCTCCATAATTTGAATAGGATGACTCCGCCGAGAATCGCCGCCCTAAAGCCACTTCATTCAGATATGATCCGTCGCCACCTAATGTACTGCTGCCGTACTTACTTGAATTATCCGCCAGTAGAGGGCTTTGGCTATCAGAAGAATTCTTGAAAAATTTCCCCGTATTTTTAAGTTTTCTAGGTAGCGTACATAGACCGCCATTAGCTTGAGTAGAACTAGTCGCTTGAGCTACCGCATACTTAGCTATATCCAGTAAGTCCGGATAGTTACTGTCGAACAGATCATTGTCAGAATTATCTTTTTCACAAAATACCGATCTATTAATTTCATCTTTAGGACTATAATAACCGGCGGTGTTAGGAGACGCAATTTTTGTGGTAGCTATAGAAGTAGTAACCCAGTTGGCTACGTGATTATAAACTGGACCATATCTTGAGTTGGCATCCACTTTACCGGATATAGAAGTCGGAACAGAATCGGTTGTAGATCTGAAAATAAATTGCCAACAGAATGTTAAAGCTTAGTAAAACTTAGCTTAGTTCTGAGCTCGTATATTAATGATGTTTCGAAGAAATGAAATGAAGCGGAGCAATTTGTATTTGCGGGATAAAAAGCTTATGAAGACGTCTCTTAGCTTCTTATTCGAATAAAGCCATGCAAAAAAATAGGAAGCAATATCTCTGTCACCTTGAAAGCAACGATTATTCATCGCTCATACAATTGCAAGTAGAAAATTCAGCTGATATTTATAAACACATACATATGTATATAAATTTACGATATAATCAAATTTTGCTCTTTTCCAACGAACTTTCCGGCTCAAAGGATAGCGAAGCTTTTAAAATGATTTTCTATTTCCGTCTTAACATGTTGCTGAGTTGCAGCTTAAAATGCATTTCATCAATCTCGTATACGAATTAATCTTTTAAGGCAATTAATCATAAGGTAAGCATAAGGTAAGGATAGCTTCTCTTAGAATTAAATGAAACGTCATCAACTAAATTAATATGTTTCAATAATGTTATAAATTTTAATAAGCATATCATCATTTAAAGCAAATAAATTTCAAGCAAAGGAAGGTCAAGAGAAAGCAACGAACAAATATCTTTATGAGCCCCTTCAAGTAGAAGGACTTTTTTTTCTCTGTTTTTTTTTAACACCTCATTAGTATGTTTTCTCGTTGGACTCATTGTTAAACTGAGGCCTCTTGAAAGCCGTGAAATGCAAGCAAGAGAGAAAGGATAAGACACTTTCGGAACGGAAAGAGAAAGAATGAGAAAAGTGCCAAGTGTAAGCCATAATAATCTCGGCAACAACAGCAATAACAGACAACAAAAGAATGCAAGCATGCAAGCTCATGCACACAGAAAAAAAAAAAGAGAAATACGTTTGCACACTCATAAACATACACACAGAGAGAATAAGACAGATGGCGACTTACACTCACAAACTGACTGGCTCACTTGACACATACTTTGGCTTAGTAGTACCATGATTTTTCGAGTAATCTAAAGACAAAAAATGAAACGAGAAATATGTGCGTTAACATGTTCGTCCCGTACAATGACTTTCGGATGTGCGTATTTGTGTTTAAACTTATCATATTGCATATTTATACCTACCCGATATCAATCAATCGTGGTATATGTAAATCGGTGTCGTCCATTGTCTTTGACCCACTATTTCCCGTTGTTTCGCCGCCGCTCATTCCTGCCATCAAAGATGCTTGGTTGCCGCTGTTATTACGTGTTATGTCCTGAGGACTACTTGTAGTGCAATGTAGCGTGGCGTTGCCCTTACTCCAGCGCCCTGTCGTTATGCTAGAGCTATAGCTAGAATTGTTGGTCGATGACATGCTAATATTATGTGTTGTTGCCGGTGCTGTCGTCTTTTTTAAAAATAAACTTCTTTGATAAGTGCTTCCGTTCACTGAGGTGGGGTGCTGCATGCTGCTGCTGCTGGCTGTATTTGTGTTGTTCTCGTTATCATCATCATCGCAATGTGTTGGTACGTTGCGATAATCACCGTTACGCTTTGCACTGCCACCGCTTGGATTGACTATAGCGCCACCCGTATCGCCATTATCATCCGAACCACAGTTGAGTGGAGCGGTGGCCGTGCATAAGTAACCATTTTCATCGTTATGAAATAAATTTCCGGCTGCGTTTGCATTTTTAACGCTATCATGTTTGCCCAGTTTTCCGCCTAGATCGGGTTTGCTTACCCCGCCTGAACCTAAAACACCAACACCGCCGCTAGCACGCGAAGTCATTTCCATTTTTTCATAACTTTCGCTACGTCCCTGAGGCATTGTATTCCACAAACGCATTTTTCGTTTGCGACGTAGTGAGCATAAACAAACTGCCGCAAAAGAAGAACCAGCAACAAATAACAAAGCTATGAAAATACACAACAATATCACTTTGAATCCTAATGGAGCCTCCGGCGGTCGCCTGGATACGGCCAATGTAACTGAAGCTTCTACTTTTCCAGCTTTGTTTTCTGCAGCGCAAGTATAAATCCCTGCATCTTGCATATCCGCCGTGAGTATGGTTAAGTTTGAAGCATTCCGCAACATATTGACTACGTAGGTTTTTCGGCCTTGCGTGGCAGCTGCAGTACGGGGACTAGTAGATGGGTAGTCCCCATTCGAAGCAGTCAGGTTAGCAATTATGCGATTCTTTACCATCCATCTTACCGATGGTTCAGGCACACCTTCAACAAAGCAACTCATAGTCACATTGCGACCTTCAACACCATGAGCCGTAGTATCTGTCGCGATAATTTGTGGAACGCAAGCAAAATCATCTAGATCAACTTTATCCCATGACTTGCCAGCCAATCGAGGGGGACTTTGGCAAATGGGTGGTATACCGCAAGGTATATTCTCTCTCAACATCCAAACTCTTAAAGGTCTTAAAGCGCAAGAACAATTCCACTGATTTCGCGATAGTGAAATACCATGTAAATTAGATAGAGAAGTTATAGTACCCGATCTTACTTCGCTCAACTTGTTACCATCCAATTTCAAGTACTCCAAACTAGATTCCAATCCTGCAAACGCTTTCACCTCCACAGTAGAGATGAAGCAATCGCTTAATTCCAGTCGCACCAAACGCTGCATTCTTAGGAAAGCGTCATTGGCCACTATGTGAATGGGATTGCCATTTAATTTTAATTCACGTAATTCAGTAACCCATTCCAAAGCTTCTGAGGGTATGCGTGTTAAAGCGTTATAGCTCAAATCTAATTCCACTAGATTGATTAAACCCCTCAAAGCATGACGTTCCAAAATACTTAAACGACATTTGGCTAAGTAAACTTTTTGCAAATTAAGCAAATTTACTTCGACAAATGTATCATCGGGAATGCTAGCGATCTCATTGCCGGTTAAATCCAAAACTTGAGTACCAGCATCTAATGGTGCTGGTATATGCGTTAGGTTTGCATTAAGGCACAAAACAGACTCTTTGCCACTTTTCCATTTACACTCGCAAACATTCGGACACTCGGCCGTTGAATTGTGAGCCAAACTGCTAAGACAACACACAAGCCAAAGCAATTGCACCAAAGGTATGTGACGCAAACTTAATCGGGGCGGTGGCGGTGGTAGGGGTAACAATAAATACCTTCTTGTCGCGAATAATCGAATTTTTGATTTTCTTCTCACTTTGGCAGATAACGTAATTTGTCTATCGGTATTATCACATAATGTCCTTGTAGCATTGCGGAGATGTCTGTGATTTTCTAACTGAATTGTTTGAATACCATTGAAATCTGAACAATAACGCTCGGAGTGGCCAAATGTTTGATATTCGAAATGTTCCGCATGACAGCATTTTTGTTCTGTCTGATGGTCTTGAATTTCTCCTTTTATTCCTTCTAACGTTGTCGATGTTGTTAATGCCGGGCTTGTTGTTTTTGTTTTTGTTGTTGCTGTTGTTGTTGTGTTTCGTGTTAGTTTGATAATTTTGATTCGTGCCATGGCATATCAGGCTTTTACAATTGTATTTCAACTTGCAATTGCATTTATGTAACATACTCCACATTTATATTCATAAGCTGCAAAGAGCCTATTGCGATTATTATAGCCCGCGCTGATGATGAATACGTATTACAAGCCCAGCTGCATATCATATTTCAGCCAATTATGGCAATATCCTGAATGACTTAATCATGACGTTGCGATGGCAAGATAATATCATTAAAATTTTGCTCGCTTCTCTTAAATGATAATAATTGTTTTACTGCTTTCAAGCTTACATCGCGTATCGCAATAAGATTGACTTATAATTTTGACTTTAGGTCAGTTATTAATGGGAAATAGTTCTCAGCGAAGGAAAACAGTTGCGATGACGTGAATCTGTAATAAAAAGAATATTGCAATTAAATTTTTAAATTATTTACAAAATGTTTTCCATAGCGACTTAATTTTTAATTGTATTCTTTCCTACTCGTACATTCAATTTTTCACGTTTCCCTTTTAAATATGGTCATATGGTATATGGTATATGAAAAAAGCTGCGTTGTTTTATTATGAATATATATCTTCGTACATATACACATATATATAAATTTTAATTGAACACCAGTTAAGCCATGAAAATCTAACGGCTCCACTACCGTGAGTTGTGTAAACACATGAAGGCCTTATAAAGACAAAAAAGCAACGAGAAGAAAAGTTTTATTAAAATAAATTGTAGTAAATTGCTCTTAATAGAAGAACACGTTTATTAAATTTATTTTTTCGCTTTTTACGTTCAGCGAAATGAAGAGAAAGCTTCTTCGTGAAGTTTTATGATAAAATAAAAAAACTTTAACAAGATTTTAGACTCGATGGAGCTAAATGTTAAGGATAATATGAGGACAATAGCAAAAAGAGAAGCAAAAGAAAGCGGAACGTCGTAAGGATCAAAGACGCTGGACTGGTTTCACGTTATCTTTATGTATTCAGTGTAGGTCAAGTTTCTTTTTTTTTCATTATTTGTTTAATTGTTTCCTTCTTCATCGAAGAGATGCTGTAAATCATAGAGACTATGACGAAATGGAAACATCGAGAGCTGTAAGCTGACTTACTGCGCATGTGATCAGTTAATCGATTGGAAACCACAGTCATATTCGAATAGAGTAGGGAGAGATTGAAAATTCTTTTGCTTCTGGATCGAGCTGCCGAGCTGCCTATCTGAAAATCCGATAAGGTCCGGAAGAGTAATGCCCAATGAGTGACGCCCCCTAAGTTGAGTTCATTCGAGGACTGTCCGATCCGACACTAACTACAATAGGCAATAGGCCGATATGGTTAATTTGAATAGAAATTTTCATTTTGTTAAACCATCAGGTTAGAATGTTTAAGTGGTGAAGATTGGCAGTAAAATAGAAGGAAAACATTAATTGTTATAACAATAAGTTATTAAAGTGAAGTATTGGAAAAGTGGGGAGCAAAATTTCTTTCTATTTTGTTTTGGTCACGTAATTTGAAGAAAAAGAAGATAGAGAGAGGTTGAACAAAATATTGAATATCACGTTGACCGGAATAGTCACTGGGGCATATCTTGACCACCTTAATGCAAATGTCTTTCCGCAAAAGAAACATGTTCACTCGTCAGAGCGTTTCTGAGAAAGTTTTCTTAACCGTCTAGAAACTGTGTAGCTTGACTTACATTGATATTAGCATTGATATTACCCGCTGTACATTCTTATTAGCAACTGCCGTCCATGTCCACATACACAATTCCCAATTACTCCTTCAAAAAGCTCACTTCAAACTGTTGAACTTAGCCTAGGAAAACGGAAAACTTAAAATTGAATATATTACTAACACTGTATCCAATGCATGTTCATGGAAAAGTTCAATAAAGGACGGAAACATTGAGTGATCTAGTGATGAGCGGACGATAAACATAAATGCCCAACATTTTCTGATAAGAAAAATTCAACCTTTAATTTTCTGTAGTTGCGGATCAATGTGATGTGGTCGATTAAAACTTCTTGCTCCACAACAAAGGTGCGTTGTCTGAAATTTGTTCCAAAGTCACAAAAAACTTGTTTATTAACTTTTTCATATCTTTTTCGTAATAATTTTATACCAACAGCCAGAGGTAGGTGGTTAGATATTAAAAGATATTTAAATATCTTTAGAAGAGTTGAAAAATCATTTAATTATATATATATCACGAAAACTTTATGATTTTATGTACACTACTAGCAATAAAACTGTCTTAGGGGAAAACCAAGACAATAGACTAACATGTCATGTACAACACTATAAATTTCATAGGAAATTTTACGACGTATTTATAAAATAGAAAGTTTAGCCTTAGGGAGAATGCAGAACATTTACCATTGCAGTAGTTCCTAATTGGGAGGGTGTTGTTCGATTTCAGATAGTTGTTTTTCGTGATTTTCTTCTTTGTACCGAAATACATGACAACACCATAAGCGTAAAAGTCGTTTTACGTAAAAAGAAAGTTTTCCTTTGCTTTTATTACATAAAGATGGCATAGTTGCAGCTATACTTTGGCTTAAAAGCATCGGTTAGGATAAAAAAGCAAAAAAATTACATCGTTAGTATGATGAAAATCAAGAGCTTATACAGACGAGTGTGAAAAAGCTTGAATGCATCTGTCAATAATTTCCAGAACTAGCTAAAAAAAATCGTTCTTCGTCGACGTAGTGGCCTTTCAGTGTGCCGCCAACACACTGACGCTGTTCTTACATTTTGGGCCCTCTTCGATAGAACGATTTGTCGAGACTCTCAAAACATAGAAATTCGAACTGCAATTTTGTCTACGCAGCCATGTGCATATGCGCGGCATGGTGCACGTATTACATTGCGAGTAAAAGCAGTACGGATCTTGGAAACAGCTTCCTTGTAATCAAAATACTTGTAAAAAATAATGGATACTTTCAGTGGCTTTTGATGTCGATACCATGACAGCAATTAGTTGCTGTTTTTTTGCTTTTCGATTATCGGTAATAACTTTCGGGATGTCTTGCCTACGTCTACTTTAAACACCCTGAGAGCCCATAGCCTTCAGCAACATCGGCGTCCGCACGACCCCTTTTAAGTTCAACAAACAATCGACCAATTTTTGAGAAGAGATGCCATTACGCTTCAAGCTTGATCGAACCAGATGTTTTCTGATCAAAAATCAATGTTTAGCCATCGCAAGGATTTCAGAAAACTATCGTCACTAAAACCAATACTGGATCGCGTGAGCAAAGGTTCGAAATGACATTATGTCTAGACAGTCGTCATCTAAGCTGTGAAACTGTCTAAAAATAATATGGATAAGAGATCGCACATGTATGTTAGTCAAAGGATGTATGGACCCAAGTGTTATCTGGTATGGGATAAAGAACGTGAAATAACGCAGTCTAAATTTACTTGTCTTACCGAAGAACTTATTCTGCACGTAATTTTATTACAAGACCTCGAAAACTTAATGGGCGTTGTCCATTTTAATTTAATATTACAGATAGAGAGGAACTGCAAAAATGGACCAATTTGTTCCAAACATTAATATTGCACATCACTCTTTCATCATAGAATACCAAAACTTAGAATTGGTTGCGGCATACGGTCTAAGGGTAAATATTGGGACACCCTATAATGTGACAAAATTATATTTTTCACGAATTTTTGGTGGAGCACATGCATAATAATTTTCAAAACAGAGCTTCATCTCGGGAAAGGATTATCAGTGGAGTGAAAAGTGATTGCATAATAAATTTCAACAGCATAATAAATTCAACGCATTAACACATGGACGAGGACCAATATAGAAGACGGACAGAAGATTAGGCAAACACACCGACGATCATTCCTTCGATTAAGAAAATAAGCCTGGATCGATTGATATAATAAAAGACGAGTCTATCTTCAATTCTGCTTGTTATTATGTGCTTCCGTCTCCACTACAAATAGTGTGGGATATAAATTTTACATAATGTCGAGAATGCACTCCAGAAAACGGAGATGGTGTTGTCGGGGATTTCTAAAATTACTTTAAAGTTTCAAGTAATTAAAGAGGAATTTATGAACCAATCAAGCTGATCGATCAACTTTAAAAGAAGGAGTGCGCAGAATACAATTAATATTAGTACTTGTACGTGCATGTGTATTTCAAATGTAAGCTATATTTAGTTGAATTTGTATTTAATAATGATAAGCAAACGATACTTGATATGAACCATGCGATGTGATGTCAGCTGACATAATATTTGTGACTTTAATTATAAATAAAGTACTTCGGAGGAGAAAGCTCATTTCGTTCAGGAAAGATGATGACGTTGTTTGCATGGCTAATCATAGCTCATATAGGTAAAATTCGTGTATATACAGTTTCGGCACGACGTCTTAAAAGAATTTTTTGAAAACGTTCACACTTTAACATAAAAAATGGAATAATAATTCTAAAAATTGGTAGCAACTAGAGGTACCTATCTCTGAGTTATATTCTTCTAACTAACTCTTTTACTCACTAAATATTTCTGTATGTTGCAAACAAAATTACATTTCATTCATAGTTCAAGGTTGTGATCCTTCTGCTCGACGAAAATCTCGAGCGAAGTCTGTTAGCACTAACTTCAGGTCAGCAACCCTCAGTTTCTCCAAATTGAACTTCCACAACAGTGGGATAGCCCACTTACTTAGGGCCGTAGAAAATTTATAAAAAATTGCATTCTGTTTTTCAAAACTTTTGATATAATGACAGTGACTACCTAGTGCTAGCGCTTAAAAGAGACACGAAACGAAAAATTTCTTAGCGTAAGCCTGGCTAAACTGCAGCCTACAGTCCAAATTTCCTGTGTCGGCAGAAGATTGCTTTTCCGTGTAGAGAAATACGCTTCAATCTCAACACTGGCTTCAAAACTTTGCTCCTTTGAAAATCAGAATTTCGGTCGGTGGGTTCTTGATTTCAAACAGATCTTACGGCCACCGATCTTGTATTAAAATATTTTTGTAAGTTTTTATAGCTGCAAGGGAGCGCCGACCTCCTAAAAGGTAATGCATAAAAATGTCAACATGAGAAAGTTATTTTTCTCCCGCGTTTAAACGTAGTGGGAAGAAGGCGCGGTTTAATAAATCCGTGGCAACAATGGCAAAATTGAATGAATTGAAGTTTGAATTATTGTTCGGTACATGGTATTTTGCAGATCTGGCCCCCATGAACTACTGTTTATTTGAAAATCTCAAAAGTATGCTCCAGGGAAAAAGCTTCCAGTATCCAGAGTCTTAGCAAATAATTCTATAATTCTTCAAAAAGTCAGAGAAACGTTGCAATGTTTTTATCATTTATGAAAGAGACTATGTTGATGAAAAATGCGAGAAAAAAAGTTCTGGGAATTATTGATCACTGCATGAAATATAAAATGTTAACAAAATGTATGGCTGAATGCAAGTTGATGACTCTATGACTATGGTGTTTGTTGCATGTTTGGCTATAATCATAACCATATAATGCCACAAATAGCTAAAATCCACAAACGAAAACAAAAGAGCAAAAACAAAACAAAAAAAAAAAAAAAGAAAATATATAGCAAAAGAAAAAACAAAGCGAAAAAATTTACGCTGTAGTGCAACATGCCGCTAATAACTGCATAAATATTACAAGTACCACAAAATACCAACAAAGTGTTGCTTGCCACATAACGCGCGGTGTAGCAATAGCAATTTCACTGTAGTAAATGGTAGGTAAAGTTTACATCTACATATAAATGCTGTTTTGAGCAAGAAAAAAAAAAAAAAAAAAACAAAAAAAAAAGGGAACAACTAAAAGGCATCATTTGCAGCTGTTCCTACTTAAAGCTCACATACACTTATGGCTAAACTCATAGAAAACGAATAGAGGAGGAGAAAAAATGGTAAGGAGGGAGGGAGGCAGCGAGAGTGGCGTATTTTATTTTTATATAGGTACTGATGATAGTGTGGTTGTCGTTTTTATTATTGGCCTTAATGCCATAGAATACAGCATTCGTTTGCTTGTAGTTGTAGTGTTGTTTAAAAATGTTTTCAGTGCATTTTAGGCCTTTACTGTAAGTGAATATTTTTGTGTTCGAAGTTATAAAGTATGCAAGACTTCGTGTATTTTTGACATTTATGATTCGAACAGTTTTTCTTCTATGACTTTTTTGTCTTTTTTTTTTTCTTTCTTTCTTTTAGTTTATGTGCTTTCCAAGTCTATATAGTTTTTCTGGTATTTTAATTTTTGCTACTGGTTCTGAGAGTTTTTCTTTCTTCACTTTTCACGGTTCTCTTTTTATACTTGCATAATATAACGTCTAACATATTTGTTCCGCATTGCTTGTTAAACTGTCTGTCTCCACTTAACTATGAATTTAATAGAATGAAGAAGAAAGACCAATAAAACAAGAAAATAAATGAATAAATTTTTTAAAATCACTTTAAAACGAATCTTGGATACCCATCATTTAACATAAAACCTTTGTTACTTCAGTATGGAACGATTACTCAATTAGCGTTAATGATGCTCTACATTTTAGCTTACGACCTGTTGAAGTTTTTAATTTATTTGAATTAATTTCAGATAATTTGAACATTAAGCTTAATCAGAGAGAGAGAGAGAGAGAGGGAGAGAGTGCACTGCTTAGTTCCAAATATCGCTGTGCATGAGATTGAATTTTCATTGTTGCCAATACAGTGCAACGCAAATACTTTTCGAAATATTTTCTTTAAGGAAATTTTTTTTTATGACTTTCACTGTTGCCTTTGTAGGCTCAACCTGTCCTACATTCTGGCTAGAGCTATGCGTAACTTCAAACTTTTCTCTCCTTTTTCATGACTCCGGCACATGTACAACTGAAGAAGTTACCACAAACTAACAACATATTCCCGTATGTTGTATTTGCTTAATACTTTTAAGCAATCTGACTAAATTAGTATACTTTCATATCACTATAATGGACATCAAAGCATATATATATATATAATACATAGATATACACTTGCATATATATATATATATATGCGCCTGTATATACATCAAAATTATAATATATGGAGTTTATTGCTGCGGCAGTTCTTATATTATGTGGTTTAACTTTTTTTATGGAGACAACTCATGTGCTCATATGTCTTAAGTTTGTCTGTCTATAGTTAAGTGGTTGAATGGTTTAGTTGTACCGAGTTTAACTCATTTGCTTAAGAGAACTTGAAAAAAAGAAAAAATCAAAACTTACGAAGAAATACATTCTGCGGACGATATTTAATACAATTTTCATCATTTCCGGACACTTTGTAAAATAAATCATTTTGTTGCGTTTTTGACTGAATCGCCTGAAAGCAACTTTTATTTGACCTAATAGTTGTAGTTGTAGCGATGGCAAAGAAATTGTATTCAGTTCATATTCCATGTTATGGCAAGACAGAAGCCTTCCTTTATCGATACCATAATCGCATGATTTGGCAAAAATTTATGACTAATTGCACAAATTATAAGCCTAAGCCGTATATGCTGCCTATATAGAATTGCCCGCTAGAATCCTTAATGTCCCATGAAATTACTTGCGTATCTAAGCGATTTGTCATGCCAGCTTGTTCGCTGATGTGCTTTCAATGTGTTTTAAAATTTGCTATCATGCTATCTCATGGTCAATATGAGAATATTTTTATGTTGCATTACCATGAAGAAGAGTGTACGTGATGATTAGAATGAATCATGGATCGTGGAAAAGTTCATAATATTTTTCTAATCGATACTTTTAGCCCCACGTAACTTTGATAACGTTAATCTTACTAGCTTATAGTAGGGTTTGCATCAAAGTTACATGCCTCCTGTGGTAGCGGTGGCTGGTAGTTGTCAGCCACAAAGCCTTTTTTTAATGGAGAAAGCAAATTAAAGTTCTAGTATAAAGTCGCCATTATTTTGTGGTCATAATGATGTGAATGTTCCGGATCACCCTTTTGTCAGGTCTGGCATTCTTTGCGACCATGGAGAGGTAAAATTAAATTTCCAAAACAAATTTGTTCATTCTGTAAAAAAAGTGTTTTACTCAAAATATTAGTTTGTTGGATTGAATTCGTCCTTTCTGTCTGACTTGACGTTCTTTGACTACTATTTGCTCTGATATTTGAAAATACCATTGTGGTAAAAAAGTAGTGGAAGCGTCTTAGTTGAGGAAACCAGTGACGGCATCGTAGCATACATGATCGGCTAGAGCCCTGATACGTACATTTGTAGTTTTTTTTTTTTTTTTTTGTTATGCTGGTACACATTTCCCCAAAAGTATGTTGACATTATCAGTCATTTTGTATTTGTGGTCGGTGTTTGACAAATAAAAAGGTTAGATGTATTTTTTCGTATATGAATCTGGAGCACTATTGGGAGCACTGATGTTTCGTAACGTAATAAGTATGTACCCACATTAGCGTTCCACATACAAATTCACATTCCTTACGTAGTAATAATTCTATATACGTCCTTGTAACATACATTTTAACAAAATTTAACAACCGACCAACGAAAAGGAATACCGGCGCAGTATTTTCGAAGAAAGCGTTTTTAAAGCGCATGCTCTAATAAAACAAACTTACTTGATATGGTTTAAATCGTGGCTAGGTAGCGATCTTCAGATGTGAAAATTGCTTTATACCTCTAAGGTGATGCACATAGCTTTCAAATATAAATTTACTTTCCGGTTGTTAACTTTCCTCTTTCTTGAATATTTCCTATAATCGTTTCGCAAGAAGTAAAACTTCATCTAAATTTTTCATTTCATTTGGTAGCTAAGCAGATAATATATGTTGAACTGGATGATTTTCGACACCAGCAACCAAAACTTGCTTTTTATGTTCATTACTAATTTACTTTCATTGCTAATAATACGTACATGTATGGCATATACATAAATATCATAGATGATATATATTTAAAATATATATGATGTTTATATGATATGTATATATTTAAAATATATATGATGTTTATATGATATGTGTATTATATATATGATATGGATGCGGTATATATACTATGTGTGTGCGTACTATATATATGTGATTTTATATGATGTATATATGATATATTTATGATATGTATGTAATATATATATGATAGGGCATGTTTAAGTCAGGTTTAAAATTTACTAGGCGTAAAGCACACCTGGCTATTGCTATGGAGAGGTTGAGGCATAACACCGAGTGATTGTAAGGAAGTACATCCACTGGGTTTGCCTCTAACTCCTGCTATCTCCTTCCTTGTTTTCTTTCGGATCCTCATCGTTTTAAACCTATGGGAGGAGCCTACTTGGTGACATTAAAAGAATATATTTATATATATTATATATACCTACGTGTATTAAAAAGCTAAAGCTGCTTAATAAAATTGCAGGAAAGAAATTGATTTTCTTCTTTTTTCATGAGACTAAATATGAAAATGAATATAAACTTTGGTGTCAGTGGTTTGCGTATGTGTAAAGAGCAATAATTAAAATAACGGAGATCATTATAATGGTCATGGTCAAAGCTGGAAGGGTCAAGTGCTATGAATGCATTCTTCTCTGGCACATATCGTAGAGTAATTTATTAAGCTCGTTGTCAGCATTTTATCAATGCACACTCTATCCTCTTTTTTCGTTTTCTTTTTATTATGCATGCTTAAAATGTTTTTAGTTGCATTGTAAAAATGATGATGATTCCGATGGCAAAACAATCATCGACATTTTCGCTCGCGCGGTAAAGCCTGGCCGAGATGCTTGCCTATACTACTGTCAACTGAATTCATAGTTACATGCAACATATGCAATAGTGGCTATTGGGTCAATCCTGGTATAAGGTTGGGAAGAAAAAAGAACATTTCACACCCTGTTCGCAGAATGAAAATGTTAATTGTACGAAACGAAACGTATAATATCCGTATGACAACGCACTTTAGATATGTAAACTG
>CCAG010021695.1:0-20490 GCA_001077435.1 Glossina morsitans morsitans | reverse complement strand
TAAATCAAGTTAACAAAAAAGAGAAAAAAAAGGAAACTAAAAACTATATTCGACTTGAACGGGTTCTTTTTTTTTTAACCGTCAGCATGTTTCGGGGGAGCAATCTTTAAAATGAATATATGCATTGTTCCCATAAACCGTTGCCTTGTAACCCGTAAAGGGATATTCTTTGCAATTGTTTTCGCGTTTTTTTCTATTTTCGGATTAAGTCCACTTTCAGAGCTCATCTGTAATATGGTATGAATAGTGAGCATTCAAATTTTTAAACCCTTATCTTCAACTTTTAAAGTTTAAAAATTTCTCTTCACTTTTACACGGCCTTAATCTCTGTAGGAGATATAGAAGAGTAAAAGTGAATCTCTCTCGTGCAATTATATGTTTGTTGGCTGAAGCCTATCATCGAATCTCTTTTAGAACCGTCCGTGAAAATCTGTTTTAGAACCTTGAAAGTGTGCTCTTTTTCGTCAATTCTCAAACAAAATGCTACACCAGGGACTGGGATTTTAGCGCGGATCTCTAAAAAGTTATCCATGAGTTATCCAAGATGTAGAGATTAAGCGACACCTAGAAGTAATTTATAATAGAGCCATGAAAAGAAAGGAGGCATAGGGAGAGCACTTTTAGAGTTATATCGACTTTCGGGTAGTTTGCGGACTATGCTGTGCTGACTCACGACTATAGAGTAGATTTCTGCTATTGTGAAAGTAGTGAATCGAGCTATTTTTACGAACCGCGTGCAAAGAAAGCTCTAGCGTTAAAAATATCGTTATACGAAAGCAATTAAAAACCCTATTGTTCGACAAGTCCGACCCGATAGTTTCCTTTAACAAGCAGTAAATTATGCAACGAATAAGTGGAGAGCAGATTTGCAAATTGTTCTTAACTTAAATTCATACTGCTTTGGAGGAAGTTACGTATAAGGAGAACCCTTGTTGAATTTTCCTGGATATAGTGGATTTCAGAATGGATTTCGGATTTAGAGTGGATTTTAAAGATAGAAAAACATTAAATACCATTTTCACGATGGTATTTCAGGCGTGGTATTAGAGAAATTAACATGAGCGGACCAACGGTACTTCGAATCAAGAACAATGCCGAGAATTTCAAGGCTAAGGCTACTGCCTAAAAAGATATTACAATCATAACTGTGCTTTTGACAATAATGTGAGTGGTTACCCTTGTTGAGAAGAGAGAGTTACGCTCGAATGTTCACATTGAGTGCAAATAATGTGCAGCATACCTGTAAGATGGGGGATCCTTAGGCCAATGTTTGTGCACATAAGAACTAATGTCTCGGTATAATTTAGTGTAACAATAATTCGATGATGGATTATATGTATGAAAAGAAAAATTTATTTAATATTGCACAATTTTATACAAGCAACAATTTCTTAACAAACAAAGTTCAATAAACATGCAAGCCATGTTACAAATATTGTCAACTTTCATCACTCACTTCTGAAATAAACATCCATGAGGTAATAGAAGGGCGAAACTAAGAAACGGATCATATGTAAGGTAATTATGTAAAGTTTTTATTCTTGCCAAACAGGGGATTCAAATAGGTAGCGCGACATGCGCACATGCATAAACTTTACGAAAATTACAATACAAGCAAAACTGCCAATACACGGCCTTAAACTTTGTAAAGAATACACGTGCTTACCCTATACGGACGGACGAAACGTACTTGCCAACCGAGCAAATCCTAAGTCTTAGTCCATTCTGTATCCTATCCTACCGACGATCACCTTCGACCGGTAGTGTGCAATGGGAGACCCCAAAGTTGGATCCGACGACCCATGACGATGATGCGCCTTAGTTTTTGTCTTGTACCTCTCTTTCTTTCTTTTGTCTTTTTAACGCGGCCATTTCCTTGTCGGGTATGACTTATAACACGTATAACACGATGATGGTCAGGAAGAAGTGTGGAAAGAGAAGGAGATGGAGAGTGGCCGCAGCCTAATGGAGAAGCGCCCAATCAATACGTATTATTTCTGTACCGTAAATCAATATTCGTACCCTTATATGAGGTTTTGATCCATTATCGCTAATAAAAATATTATAGGCTTGGAATAGTATTACAGGAATTTATTTGACTATTTTAGGGAGTTTACATCTAAAATGTCGATTGCATTTGCGTGCAGACCAAGCTGCGTTTCGAAAAGGAATTCGAATAACTAATTGAATCGTTCGAATTATTACCCGGATCGATCGAATGACTATAATACGGTTGATTTGCGTTCTTGAAGTAGGGCTCCACTCTATCTTTACTAATCCAAAATTTGTCGATAACAGCTTCCTTATCCACGGAAAATTGTTCAAAATACAGATGGGAGTTATTAAAAGCTTTGAGACGAGTGTAACCGAAATCCTGCAAAGTAAGGCATTAATTAGGTATTAGTCTCAAATATGATGTAGTGCAAGATCATATTCAACATTGATCAATTGAAGACTCCTTAACACTAAAATCGAATAGTGGGTCTGCGCTGAATCTAATATTATCCAATCTTAAGCTTGCTCTCTGTCTGTTTTTTGTTGGGGAAATTGCTCAGATCAAGAACAGAATTTAAGGATAAAATCTCCTATACTCATAAGTACCTTCGGTATATTCGATCCCACAGTTTCTTTATATTTTCTTTTAGGTAATGATTGTTTCTGCAAACTAAGAGTAGATTTCTTTTAAAAATTAAGAATAATATTTTCTGTATTCATATCATAAATCATCTATAGCATTAAAATTTAAAACATGGACAAGTGAGAAGAAGGTAAATGCGGTCGTCTCGTAATTCTATTATGTATCATCTCGAAGTATCCCTCGGCTTCTATTCAAACTTTTTGAAAAGTCGCAGAAAACCGTAGTATAAATATATTAAAGTGCCTTAAAGAATCTGTCTGATGTTTATTTGGTCTGATAAAACCTCACTTTGTTTCAAATATTTTTTATACCTCTTGTCAGGTCAAACCAGGTAAATCGGATTATCGATAATACAGTTAGTTGTACTTCTTCAAACTCTTCGAGTAAGGAATTGAAATTTGCATTCCATCTCAAGCTTTTGTACTTAGACCTTTATATATATGGAACGGGTGTATATTAGGTTTTTAATAAAAGTCTGGAAATAGGCTTCAAAAATCTCTAGATCTATTTATCCGTCGTTCGATGTAAGATTTACGGTAAAAAAAAATGAGCTAGAACGTGCTAAACATAAACTTGTAAGCCTGTATGTGCGGGAGTGCGTACGACCATAGCTGTAGTAAGCAAAAAAGTGTAAATTAACTCTTTTAAGAGATACTGATGAAAAACCCCGTACAATTAATTGCGCCGATCATCTAAAAAATCACTGTAGCGGTCACCCTGACTGACTATTTGACATGCCAATGAAAAGTGAAATACTTTGCGGATTCAGGTGGTGGGAGATAAAGATCTGCTCTTCAAATTTTTTTGTTTTCTATATGACTAATTAGCGATGGTTAGGAAGAAGTGGGGAAAGAGTGACTGCGAGTGGCCGCAGCCTGGTACACGTGTGCCCGGTCGGTATTTGTTATGGACTCACTATGCCTGCGGCCATGCATCTATCGTAACTAAAGTCTAGAGAATCTCACTGAGAATTGAACCCGGGTACATCGATTCGATAACGATGCTTCTCAGCTGCGTGACTTTGCGAAAATGAATGGGATAAGCATAACAATTCTTTACAATTGCAAAGAAAGTGATTGGAAGCAAAAGTCCCAAAAATTGGCTGAGAGTTATTGCTATGCTGTCATAAAAATGTACTTTCAAGTACCGCTTGTGGGTTTTTGCTCCTTTCCAACAGTCAGTGTAAATGTCTCTAGTTATGTATATATTCGTCCTTTTTATTTTTGTCATTCGGCATAAACTAATTGGGGATATCAGGAAATTCGGTCTAAATTGAATACAGTTTTCCTCTTGCGTAATTTTTTCAGTTTTTAAATTTTGAGTACTACTGAGTATATCAAGTCATTTTAACGTACTAGAAGGAAATTACTGTGAACATATGATACCTGACTGCGAAAAGCACTCCATTCTGGCAAATCTCCAAAGAAAGTGTCTTGGCTTTCAATGTTTCCCGCGGCACCGGTAATAATATGTACGGGAGCTCTTGGATTGCGGTAAGGTTCAGCTAAGGAACCATTTAATACTGTGTGATTATATAGGGGCCATGAGCGTTCGTACGAGTGTTCATGTGACCATATTTCAACATCAACGCCGTAATTATAGAAAAGTTCTTCCAAGCCTAATAAATCTTTATTAGGATCGCCTGCTCGTATTACGTTTTCCTTTATTGAACATTCGTTGATATTATCGCTGCTACAATACATCGGTCGATGACCGTACGTTACAATCCAGGGACGATTTTCCCGATTTTCGGGTTTATTAGATTCCCTTAATTCATTTTCGAGCCAATTGTACTGATTGCAATATGGTTCGTAGCCGAATTGCAAGTAAAAATAGACTTCGGTTGAAAACGCCACAAAGTGTACGGGACCTAAATTAAAGCTATAATAAAGACCTTCCGATTCGCCCGGCATAGCGAATCGTTTACGATAATGCGAAAAGTTGCTGAAATTATGAAAATAATAAATGAGTGAAACATTTGAGAGACATTTGAAAGCGTCTTCTTACTAAGCTGCCTCGTGATTTCCAGCTGACACCATATATGGCACATATGCGGCTATATTTTCAATTTGCTTCATAAATAAGTCGCCTCTTTCGCCATCTTCACTTTCAAGATTATAAGCGAAATTTCCGTTATGGATGACGGCATTGTACATACGATTTTGAACATCATCGCTTAAATATGGCAGGGAGTAGGCATAAGTAAGACCCATGTCACCGTAAATTGCCAGTGAAGGAGACCAGCTTTCATTTTTTTGTGGGACACAAAACCAATATTTACGTGACCAGCCTAACTCGCTACCACAATAATATTTATAGCAAGTGTTTTCTTTAAGATTCTTCAGCGTCACCTGTCAATAAAGAATAGGTGATCTAGGATAAATCGCAAATTTTTCCATTTCTGTATACCCTATGTATATATTTTATGAATGGACGTGGGCTTTCAGGATTCACTTTTGTAGATTCCATAGCGTTTCTACCGTACTTGCATACAGATGCATTCGTCCTTTGATTTGTCGACCATGTGACGACTAGATCACGTACAGTTTCTTCCAAAACACATTGTCGGGAATCAATTCTATAACTCTTTACTTTCTCACATGCTTACCTCCAAACGACAAATGTATTTGCTCCGGTTGGTATTCATACAAAGTCGCGCCAACACAATGAACTTTCTTAGCGGATATTAGAAATAGTAAGTGTATTACAAATAATAAATTCATTTTCTCTTTTCTAAAAGCTAAACACGATCTAAATGTATTCAAAGCAAATGCTTTACGTTTTATATTGATTGGCTCGAATTAATAGGTTAATAGAATAATTCTTTGCATAGTTTGTTATCATATCCTACACCAGTCGTGGTAGACGGGCGTATTAAATTTGTGCGAATGTACACAATACAGAGAAGGACTTGCGATAGACCCATATTTTATTATATAAAATCACTTTCCCAATCGATGTAAGCTTCTCTGTTCATTTGTCCGTCTGCCCGTCTATTCTTGTGTTCTACCTACAGGTGGCGATTTTTGAGATATTTTCGGCAAATTTGGTACATCGACATGCTTTGGCCCAAGGGCGAACGCTGTTGAAAATGGTTCGGATCGGACTCATTTTTCTGCCACTCCTCCTATAAAGTCTTATTTTGAAAAGTCATTGAACGAATAACTGTATTGAACAAAATGGTGTAGCGTATTGAATGGTGGGTCATATCCAACTATCGCGGTTTTCCTCATTTATTAAGTTACAGTTTACTGCAATTAATTGCATTTTAGCGCATGCATGTATAATACGTGGTTATGTTTGCAACCTACAAGAGGTGTTTGAAATATTTTTAGCCATGAAGGCAGGCGGATATGCTGACTTTTTCATCAGTAGTCGGCCCGCCTGTATTACTTATGGGAATTCACGCCGATTTCGCTGGCACCATCAACTACTTCAATTCAGATTCCTCGTTGGCCACTCTAACAATAATTAGATTCACAAGGATTTAAAGATAAAGATGGGCACTACAAACTTGTCATATGGACACCGCTTCGAAATGTCTAATGTAATTGATTGGGGAAAAATTTTAAACTTTTACTATATTTCCATATTTATAACAAAGAAAGAGAGAGAGATATTGAACAAAGTTTTACTTTAAACTTGTTTCGAAATCTTTGAAAATGTAGAGTGGAAAGGCTCACTCGATCGACCACAGTCCCGGGAAAGAAGTTGGAACAGTAGGTAATTAAGATTCGCCACAATGCGTATAGATTTCTTTCCCCGTTTCATAACAGATTTTTAATCGTTTAACATAAAACCATCTGCAACAAAAAAACAGCAAACAGTAGAGAAAGAAATAACAAGAATGGAAATTTGATAAGTTATTGGCCACAAATCAATGAAAATCAATTACTATTTAATTTAAAACTCTCTAAACAACCAAGTAAACGATATTTTGTACATTTGTCTACAGAAGTACCGTTACAAAGTGCAGTCTGATTTGACTTATCAACTGCAATGGTCAAGCACGATTGGAAATGGCTTGAAGAAGAAGTCATTATGTACTTGTGGCAATATTCTGCAAAAAAATTTATATCGACCTTAAGAAGGATCGTTAATAGCCATCGCCTTACGCGAGTGGACAAAAATTGGAAAGTACGCTCTTTGCAGGTGACTCCTTGGCAACTTCTTCCACTAATTATGCAACTCGCTTTTTTTATCAAATTTCAGTGAACTCGATATGCCAGAGGATGTTTCCATATTCAAATATTTTTATATTCATGAGGATGAGGGGTACATTCATTTTGCCCAGAAGCAAGCTGCCTCCACAAAGTACATATATTCCCGATTAGCATTAAATTCTGCACCGGTTTAAGCATGTCCATCTGTCCTTTTTTCCGTCTGTGCGTCTGCCCAACTGCGCAATATGCATGGCAAACATTCTTCCTTTGATTAAAATTTGCAAAAGCATTTGGAAATGACCCAAATCGGCCACAGGGCACGCCTACAACGCTCGACAGCCTATTCACAGAGGCTAAGAAAACCTTTGCATTCTGTGTTTTTTCCTAGTTACTCATAAACTGCGGCAGATGCGCAATATAAATTACTAATTTTACTCTAAAGAATAGAAAAAGTTATCTGTACCCAGAAGTAAAAATTACTTAGTCACATAGTAATTATATAATTAGTAAAACAACAATACAATTACTTAACAAGTAAGAAAATTATATTCTGTTTTATAAATAGAATCTGTTCACTGGCATACCCACCTCTATGTTCTCCGCATTCTACTCTCCAAGTTCTTTTATTTGATACCCATATCGCTGGTATTATTGAGAAAAAAGATATCGCGGTGTCCACCGAACTCATTTGAAAAATTAACCCAGGAGTGTACAAAATAGTTTCAAACATTCTGTATTGTTTGCCTTATGATAAATGAGCACACAACCTCAAAAAGAATGAGAAAAACAATATTTAATCACTTGTAACTTTATGTGGGCATGGCTCATTTTTTCCGTTTTTGCACGTAAGAAGTAGAGCGCTTTGTAAAGTAAAGTGAATGTGGAAAATTGCAGTCTTCTAACTTTTATAATTACTGAGAAACGTGCAAACACCCACAAATAATTGTTAAGAAAAACGGAGATAGGTTAAGTTCATGCTCCACTGCGGGCTTCTGTTCTGACCAGCTTGCGTCCAAAAACTTCCAATGTTTCTATCAAATTTGAAGTCGATATCTTCATTTTTGTGACCAGGAGAGTGCCAACAATAAACATTACACAGACACACAGACGGACCGACATGGTTTAGGCCATTAAGAATTTCATGCTGATCAAGAATATATATGCTTTATAAGGTCTCTGAAGCTTCCTTTCGGGTGCTACATACATTATGAGGAAAAACAAAATGAGTTTACCCCCATCTTACAGTGGTGGGGATGAAAAGCATAAACGTTTCACAAATGATGCTAAATAATACAATTATGTGTTTTTTTTGTTTTGCTTATCAAAACTTGGAGAAAATCAACATTCATCCGTTACCACCACAAAACCACATAACACAAACGGAGTAATATGTGATAAATAGGATGCATAGGCAGATATCTACTTCTACTTACATGTTGCGCTAATTGTGGCTACAAAAGATGTTCTCTCTTCAAGCCCAATATAATTTCTTTCTCTTGTTTTTCTTTCTTTTTTTTTTTGTAGACAGCAAACTTCTGTATCTTGTAATGTATACGATACACTAATTATTCAAGACTTTATTCATATTGATGTCATTTTATGGCTTAATTAGCCTATCATCCCCATTAGTTAAACTTGCGATAACTTTTAATTAAAAAATTAAAATTTTTCTGAATATAAACTCATTTTTATCCTTACTTGTCCTTCTATTTTAATCTTCTTTTATCGAACGCATAGAAATATCTGCAACATTTACTTTATACACTTCTTTTAGTTACATTAATAGAGAAAAATTGTTTGAATTAGTGAATAAAAGAAAGAAAAGGTCTATTTACTCTACACATGTATGCTGAACATATATATATATATCTTGTCGATATTACATTCTGTGGATGAAAAGATGTATGAAAAAAATTAAAAGCCATCTAACGATGAATCTATAGGCATGTGATGCATGTGTTTGCAGTCCTGTATATACATTGCTTTTGACCTCGATATATTGATGTTGATCTTTCTCCAAATAACTTCCATTAATAGACAAGACATTTGCTAATTGAAATGCGTCTAAGTGGATCGTTGACGATGGCAAATTTTGTTGGCAAACTCCAAGCACAACAATACTCAAGTGCAGTTCTTTGCCATTGTTTTGCAGCTAATTTTGCAAGGCGTAGTACGTCCAATATTCCATTTCGCGCCATTTCATGGCAGTTTTCGAAGGGATTATATAATACCGCTCATATATTCTGAGTAGTTTTATTACATATTACAAAATACGGTAAACACATCCAAGTAAGAATAAAATAGCCAGTATTGATGCTTGCTTGCAAGTGTGAAATGCAACAACTTAAACTAACGCAACAGAAATGTGAAATGTGTTGTTAAAGGTGATTGTGCGTGATTGTAGGTCGATTCGAATCTTTTTTACGTTGTTTTCTTGGCAGGCATTTGTATGGAAATGCCCTTCAATGTCTCTTATGGACTATACGTAACATACTCTGTTATGTAGACGACTTTTTTGGCAGATCATTTCGATATCTGCATTGAGTGCTGATGACAAATATCTTCTATAAGCGTTAGATTAAGATACAACTCAGTCACTTATAGTTTTTGCTTAATTTGGAGCCAAATTTTTCAAAGTAAAACTACAAAAGCAACTAAGGAAGACGAGAGACAGATATAGAGAGACATGCGCAAGTAGATAGTTAAACTCAAAATTCCGCCCTGGTCAAGATGGTGTATACCTTCTCGAGTAGCAAAAGCGTTGTCTAAAATTGCTATGGTTCGTCGGTAGCCATAAAAGCCGAGTGCAATAAACATGATACCACCTTTCTTCTCCTGATATTCAAAATTTTATATTCTTTTATACACACCACCGAAACATGGGAGGAAGCTTCAGAGACACTGCAAAGTGCATGTCTTCTTGATCGCTTTCAAAAACTGGGTCGATTTAGGCACGTTTGCACGTCCGTGTGTCTAATAGAAACATTGGAAATTCCTGCCCGCAGGTTGAATTGAACGACGCGCCACAAGTGGGCTTCATAAACCCCAAAAACTATATACATTCTTTAACAGTCGGGATAACAAATTCGGGATGAATCTAAGCATGACGGTCTTTCGCTTTTTCGTCTTTTCAACTGTCTATCCGCTCGTCTGTGTAGTGCAACTGAAACTGAACTCGTAAACTAATAATCGGAATGTTATAAAGATTTGATGCGTATCCTTTGAACATTGGTGCTATACAGAAGTTTATGGGTCTATCAGCACAGTTGCGTAGTGTTGAGTTATATAAGAGTACTCAGTTGTCCCTGCGACTTTAAATGTTTGAATATAAAAACTATTAGACAGTTATATATGCTTGCGCTGCATTTCTGTTTCTCCATTTCCTGGCATTCATAATAAATACAAAAAACATTTTCCGAAAATCATCGACGAATTTTAAACAATCAATTAATAATTAATTCATTGCAAAACAGGATTAACGCACGTTGGCTACATCGTTCGATTAAAGTAAACACATATAAAAAAGTGTGAGCATGGGCATAACAACACAGATATATATCTTTTAAATTGAAAATCTGTTGGCAATTGAATCAACTGTGCAGTCTTTTCCATTACTAGCGAGAGGGTTTCAAGTGGACCCTGTAGAAAAGGAAAGAGAGGATGTGTTGAGGTAAACCAAACTGCCAAGTTATGCCGCAACGGGCATTATAAAATGACCGCTTGCGATTGCCACAAGCAATTTGAGAAAAGCAGAAAAGTTGTATTCGTCTCACAACGAATCTTAAGTGCTCATCTCTTGGCATAAGGAGATAAAAGTAGTATTTTTTTTTTTTTTATTAATCACAGTCGGCCACGGTAATAATTTCTCTCTGGATAGCTTTAAAGGCGAACCGCCATTACTTTATAATACGTTCTGCGGCGTTAAACATATAATTAGTAGAATAATCTCATATTTCTGCTCTTGGTGTTTTCAACACCAGGTAGGGCTCTACGACACTCATTTCGAGTGTTATAAGGGGAATGGGGAAGTTAATGTGATTATGACTTTTGAGCATCATTGTCCAGGCCATATTTTTGGATACCACAAATAGATGGAAAACATGAGCATGCTTCACCTTCTGCTTGTGATATGTATATAATGCATCACATCAATGGTTGAGCGAGGACGAATGCGAATAAGTGGAGTTTATTGCTCTAGTTGGTGACTTTTATTTATATACAAATATATATATATATATATATATATATAAAGAGTGTTAAGCGAACAATAATCAAAGGTTTTTCAATTTAAACGAATTTAAACTTGTTATCTCAAGTTGTGATGTTTAATGGGAAAACGTAAACATGTGCTAGTAAGCACAGGCTGAAAGGAAAAAATAAATTTATAGTAAAAAAAAAAAAAAAATGAAGAGGAGAAGCATAAAAATGTGTAACGACAATAACTGGCGACTTTAAGTGTGATAAGGTTTTCATTGAAAGAAAATTGAAAAAAAAAATGCTGGTAAGGAACGTATTTAAGTGGATATGAAGGATAAGTTCGTTTAAATACGTAGATCTAAGCGAGAGCAGAAGTTAATTATGAATTGAAATAATTGACAACAAGTGTATAGTAAGTTTAAACAGACTCTGGTCAATTGTAAGTAGAGACTGACATTGGAAACCATTGTCTCTCTAAACACATTGAAATTTCCACTCATTCCCCTTTCTTTTATAGTATAAATGTTATTTATTTATAACCTATAGAAATTTCTATTTATTCGCTTCTCAAGTGCTTCAATAATTGCAGTGATTTCAGTCATGCTTTCTTTGAGGTTTGCAATTACTTCCAAATCTCCTGCTGATAATAAGTGTACGCATGAAGAATGTATAAAGCCATCCTGGGTGGTGACTATTAAGGATACATTTTTCATACGTTCCATACACCTTACCAAACATACAAATACACTAAGAGCTGGCTTGTACTGAGACTACTACTAAAGTTGAGCATTTGTTATGGTTTTGAGTTGTATTCAAATAATCATCTAGTGTTAGCTGTCATTTTTCTCTTCCTCTGGAGAGAATGCGAATTTTGCTCAGAAAGGATATTATCTCTTCTGAGGCTCTCCACGATGCCTTCATTTTTTGCAATTTATCAAGCAAACCTAAGGTTTGCTCCGCGACTAAAGCGAATGTGTTGAAATTGTGAGTGCAACTGTACTTTTCTGAACGGGTTTTCAAACTTATAATCGGGCATTACGATGCTGAAAAATTAATTAATCATGTTTTTGACATATTCTGACTGTTCGCCGTCACTTCCTGTCTGCTATGTTAATCATTGTGGCTTCCATTGCGAAGCGCTGGCACTCGACTCTGTCCTCGATATTCGTGATACTACCGTGACCTGCACTGTACTGTAGCTTTTACACACTACATCACTTGTTGTACAACAATATATCAAGTTTCTGCGGATGCATGCAACCCCTAGAAAGATTTGAGACACACTTATTTTCCATTGCACGAATCGATTTAGAATCAATTTTTGAATCGATCTAAGCTTGTCTGTCCGTCTGCCCGTCTTATATTTTTATGCTCAACTTACAAATCGCAGTTTTTGAGATATCTTATAAGGGTATTCCACACTGTTCGTATCGGATCACTCTTTCGAGCACTTCGCATGTAACGCTTTACTTTGAAAAGTCGTTATATGAATAGCTGTAGGATGATACAAGGTGTTTAAGAGCGGGCCCGGATCCACTATGCCGTTTTTACTTGTTCAAGTATTTAGTACATTATCATAGGGTGTTCATTTTTTTGATCATCCTTACAACTCAACTTTTGTCCACAAAACCTTTCCTGTGCTCAATATATGCAAAGTAGAACAAAATTTCTGATGAATACAATGCGGCGTAATCGTGTATACTATTATAGCATGTATAGCATTAGTTATTCCCTAATACTTTAGTTATATGAGTAGAAATGGCTGGAATTCAGCCGCCATGCGATAAGATGTTAGTATAACATAACTGTATTTTATATAAATGTTATGGTACCCAATATCCAATCATTTATTACTTATTCAAGATGAAAGACTTTTTCAAATATTTTTCACAACCACAAAAACTTTATTGTTTGTATCTCCTAAGAAAATTTGATTAACGAAACTTGTTCAACTTTTTTCTTATAATTTCAGATTTGATTTAATTCCAAGTGGAGCCGGAGGTTCGTCTGAAACAGAAAATGACACAAAAAAAATTTGTTAGCTGCGTTTTAGTTTTGGGAACATTATGCCTGGTTAACATTTCACAAACGGAAAGCGCACCTATGCCCAGGTAGTTGTAACTTTTCTAAAAGAAAAAACATCCAATTTAATGTTATCATCTATAATGATCATCTAGTACGAGTAGACTTCTTCGCGCTCTGAAACTTACTATCGTGTCTTTGGCTAAAGCCAGCGAAAGGTGACCACTTCCATAATAATATTTCTTTTCCTAATAGAATGAAGAGGAAAGAGTAGAACAAACTAAAAATCTACCCATAATCGAAAGAGAAGGGTATATGCATTTTGTTAACACCCAGAAGCAAATTCCAGTTTCCATGTTCAATTCCGAATCGATTAAAGCATGTCCGTTAACCTATCTCTCGGTTAGTTTGCTTAGCCTTGTCTGGGGCAGAAATTAAGATATCGATATCAAATTTACGAAAAGCATCAAAGATTTTTGCACGCAGTTTGGTGTAGAAAATGAGCCAAATCGGTCAAAAAACAAACTTATATTACGACATAAATTCAGATCATTGCTGCTTTTCGGGTCTTTGGCCTATTGCTCATAAATTCTTATAGAGTAGCACCAGCGATGAAAATTTTCATTCATACTATGGGGATGATTCCACAGTACCTTTACAAAAAAACAGCAACAATCGGTCTCTCCAATATTATAGAATATTAATTTTTTCTTAAGTAAAGATTGCCACACCCGCATGTACATGCGCTACTTAGTGCTATTTGATTTAATGTGTATATGTTGCGTCAATAAACACTCGTCTCCTGAGTTTGTGCCATAATGTAGAATCACATCGCAATTCATAAATTACGGATGATACCAATTGTAGGCGTGTTTTCCAAGTTTGACAGTTTAAGATCAATCTGTCGGAAATTTTGAAAACTTGCATTAATTTCCTATAGGAAAAGACAAGCGGGTCTAAATTAATCGAAAATACGTGACTGTTATATCGTATGATAACAGAATTGGTTACAAGCCAATTTAGAAACAAAGTAATACGAATTCTTCGATACGGGCCATAAAAGCAATTGCATTCCCATTAAATTCATTATACCGTATACCGCACTTCATTAGCATAATTAATTTAGTTTTTGTACAGTGTGCTAGTACACGTGTAATTTTTAATTTAAATTTGCTATCTTTCTAAACGCGCAAATTACTAAAAAAAACAACACAAGCAGCCAAAGCAACAGTTATTACAGCAATGAGCTGGAGGAAGTACCGGATGACATTCTAATGGAATTAATAGCACGCTTTGGACAAACAATTATGAGGGCTCGCAATGACCTGGAAAAGTAAGTAAGAATTTTAGTTTCCGGCTCCCTTTACACTTATTATGTGAGCGATTGTATGGTTGTAAGTTCCACGCTTTGCCTCATTCATTTCGCAGACATACTGCATTTTTCGTAATTCTAAACAACTTGCGTCCTGCGTTCTGCTTAGCCGAGTCATCTGTTAACTGGAAAATAGTTCTGTCGTTCCGATTGCACATTCATCCTTGACATAGTCACGTTCGATTCTGCATTCCGATTGTCTGCTTTTGGAACTCTAAAAGTCACAAGTAAACATTGGTACATACTCGCGTAATCAAAATTTCGGAACCTCAGATCTTGTCTAAAAATTAACGCGATATATAAAAAACAAGTAAGAACATTACAGTCGATCAAGGCCGCCATTACACACCCAACACCACATTGTCTAACAAAATTCTTGTTTTTTGTTATAGAACACAAAAACCATATCTTGCTTCTATATAAAGGCATATATTGCATGTGCCTATTTATGGGGAAGCGGACTCAAAGCGCAACCGTTTTTTATCTTAAATTACTATTATGATATAATTTTCATGGTGAAGCATTGAAAATTATACCTTTTTGCCTTATGAACTTCAGCTTTCGGTATATGAGAGGTGTTCAAAAATTGCCACAGCCGCTCAAAAGTTTTCATACCAGTTTAGAATGCCGAAGTACTACTACTTAGCCACTTTTGCCGAAAAATTTTGAAAATTGCAATTTTTTTCCATATGACGATTTCTTCTCAGAAGGGCGTTGTATGGGCAGTGGTCGAAAAAGTGGACCGATTCGAACTACTTTCAATAGCGAGCGTCCTTGGGTCAAAACACATCACTGTATCAGATTTCATCAAAATGTCTCGAAAATTATGACCTGTAGCTTGAACATAAATTTTCATGGACAGACGGACAGACAGGCTTAGATCAATTCAGATTATGATTCTGAATCGACCGGTGTAATAAAAACTGGATGTCTTAAGCCCTTCTGCTTCTTCCATACGGCCGCACTAGCTTAATATACTCTGTACCATAAGTGGTGTAGGGTGTAATAATCGCAATGGCTAAAAAGTAAAAACAAAAGATTTGTATATATTCAACTTGAACAACAAAAAGGTCCTAAACCGCGATTTATAAGTTTACTGCCACCTTTAGAATAGATGAGAAAAGCCAGATTTTAGTCAGTAGCGAGTATTAGTCTAAGACACTTGCTTCTAGCAAGCATTCATACGAACCACTTAAAATTTCAAGGCAATAAAGGGTATGTGTTGGTTAGCAAGTGTGTTCGCAGTAAACAAAAAGGATTAGGGCACCACTACGAGGGATATTGGAATACAACTGGGTATATGCATTTTCTCGGACTTCGCAAATGACCAGAGCTCCCATGAGTAGTAGTAGTAGTAGGTAATAATCGTAATAAAGTTTTTTTTGGTCGTAGCTACAGCGAATGCTTACTTCGTATGCATATTAGTTTCCGATTGGGAATATACCCACTAGGCTGTGGCCACCACGTACGTATATCTTTCTGTTTTCTCATTTCGTTCCGGCCGTCACCGTGTGAAGGCATATCAGGAAAAAAAGCATATAAATAAGAAAGCAAAAAAAGTTCCAATGGATCAAATGATGCTCCCGTAATGAACCGAGTTGGTTTTGAAAGAGTTGTGTGGAAGCAAAACTACTATACTAACAAAGTGACTTGCAAACTTCGAAACAAATCCACGTACTGCAGAGTGATGAATGCTCACTCTCGAGTATTTCGTTGGCTTTTGCTCTTTAAAGAATAAACAAATTTGATATTTCTCATGAATACTACATATATTTATTTTTAGTTCTAAGCGTACGGTAGACTTCGGTTTGACTCGTGGCTATCCTGGTTCTGCGGAAGCCCGGCATCGCATGGGTATAGCTTCAGCCAATTCGCCAGAAGGTCCCGGACGAAGACGACGTTCAGAAATAGAAGTCTAAATAAATACTTATCAACGCAATGGTAACGAAACGAACGAGTAAAAGCTAAAGAAGAAAAACGTCCCCAAAATGCAAAAAAAAAAAAAAAAAAAAATGAAATAAATTTAATTTAAATTTGATGTACATACGCAATTGTAATGCTGTCTAATTTTTTATCAGAGAGATTCTTGTTTGACGTAATTTATATAAACACATATATATATATATATATACATAAATGTGAGCATAAACCGATAAAATTAGAAGAAAAAAAAAAATGTAACTTTTTCTAGTAGTTGCATGTCAGTAATTAAAAAACAAATTTTAGTTGTTAAACTGTTGCTCCAAAGGATTGAAATTCTCATTAATACTTAAAGGCGTATAAAGAAGTGTTAAAACATGAATAACCAAAACCATAAAGCGTAACAAACGTGTGTGTGAATGTAAGCTTAGTTTATAAAATAAAATCACTACATAACATAACAAAAAACGATGTGTGTTTAAAAAAGAAAAAAAAAGAAGACAAAATGTACTTTTATATATATATATATATGTATTAAATGTGTAGATGTGATGATAAAATTAATCTTCGGTTTCTGTCGTAAAATATATAACCATTACGGCCCCCCATTCCAATGACACAAAAGTTTACTCCCTTTGTTGATTTCTTTTCTTATAGCGTAAATAATAAAATTCTTGATAACTTACGTGTTGTTTTTTATTTTTTATTTTTTTTATTTAATAAAGCCTTTTTATATCGAATAACATAACAAAGAATAAAACATACGTATGTATACAACAAAAACTACCTGTTGCTTTTTTAGTTTTAGGAGAAAGAAAAATTGAAACGTTTTTGTTTTTCTATTTCGAATGTCTGTACAGCACAAAGCAAACCGTTTCGGTAATGATTATTAAAATACTTTAAAAATATTATTATATTATGTAATAAAAATATAAATATCTAAAAAGAAAGAAAAAAGATCAAGATTTCATTTGGCATATGATATTTACTTGAGACTGTAGTCAATCACCAATCATTAAAGTGTGGTAAGGTAAGGATTGCAAAAATAATTTAGACAACTTCGAGACACGTACTCAGTTTGCATAGCTACCGACACCTCGTTCGATGATTGCCCGCGTTGGTAAATAAATGTTGCCTCCAACATAAAAATCATTTTTAGAAAACACACACATCTAGTGTATGCCGAGTGTCAAAATTTTAGATGCGTAATTATGAAACCGGAATCTCCCCATAAATGACGATAGCAGACATAACGAAGGATATACAGTTTTGAAGTAGTGTTTGTTTTTTTTTTTATAACTATCATCGACAGCATTTCCTTCGCCCAAAAGATGCAAAAGAAAGTCTGGCCTGCATTGTATCCTAAGTGGAGAAGAAATGTGGATCTGTTTTGAATGTGCTAGGCTTAAAAATTCGTGGCTAGATCGGGTCGTACCATGAAAATATGTTGCAAGATCAAATCGTTTTGACAGGAGATCTGTCATTACTCCTTAAAATCTAGTGTGAAGGCTAATACTGAAAGCCTGCCAAGAACAATTAGTGGACTTAAACCCTTCGCAGTGCAATAAGCGAACGAAGTATCAAAAAAGGCAACACAAGGTCGTTCTTTACGTGTCATCAATCCGTCCATCCATATGGTAAAATCTGCTTATGACACTTTCAAAGCACTAGGAAATGTAGTCGAGTTCTTCCCATTACCATTTGTTTGTATCGATAGGACTAGTTTTTGTCGAGCAGAACTTCACTTCTTACAAAAATGTCTGAAAATGGCTCGATGATTGCTTTACCTTAAAGAAACCACATTTTTTTCGCGTGAGAAGATGTATAGGTGACGATAGGCGATACTTCGAATACATTACGATAAACGTGAATTTTCTATATAAAAAGTCAAGTTTCATATAAACGTATCTGGTACCGATTCACTGCATTCGCTCACTTCCTTAGATTTTGCGGTTTTAGTGTACACTTATCATTTTCAAGCAATCAAATACTGTTTAAACTCAGTTTTGGCTTAAAAAGTTTTATGCAAATAAAACTAAACTGTCGTGTACTGAATGCAGGGGATGCGAAAAATACGTATTTATACCAGAGAATATAAAAAAAAAACAAAATTATTCTCGATCTTCGAAAAGTGAACGGATAGACGAAGATCTGATGATATCAAATGTATTGAGTATTTTGCATGAAAATTCGCATATGAGAAAGGTGCTTCTCAAATGGGTGCTGCCTTTCCTTATAGTGGAACGAAAACATCGTGACAGAAGTCGATGGCTTCAACAGCGAAAACGTTTCAACTGAAGTTCGAATTTCCGTCACATTCACGGTATTCTCCAGACCTGGTCTGCAGCTTCTATTATTTGTTTACAAATCTCGAAAAGATGTTCCAGGGAAAAACATTTAGCTCGAATGTTCAGTTCGTTGCCGAAACTGCAGCGTCTTTTGGGAGTTCTATCTATTCGCTCTATACAAATGGGATCGGCATGTTACGCATATCGACATATCTAAAAAAGTTTTAGAAAATGTACTGTCTTGAGTAAATGTGAGGGTCCCCGCTATCAGCAAAGAGTCCCACAAGAAGCGATAAAAAGTCGACGCGTCCGGATGGCATCACTAATAGGGCATTAAAGGTCGCAATTCCAGAGAGACTTGAACTCTTTGTAAAAATGTTCCTAAAATGCCTTGAAGGAAGTGTTTTCTCATGTGTATGGAAACTCTAGAGATAGATTCTCATCTTCATATGTCTGCCAGATCGAAGATACTTAGTAGATTAAGAAAAATATTTTTTAAATTTATTTCAAAAAAATTTTAATGTGGTTTTTATTTATTTATTTTGTTTTTAGTAAAAGATGAGTTTTTAGTTTTCTTATTAAAGTCAAACTTTTTATGTGATAAAGTATAATTTCAAAATGTGTGTATGTACAGCAAATTTCGTGGGGTATTCTTAAAGAGATAAACTCAATAGGTTTGAATTTGTGCAATAAATTAAGATAATTAATTAACGTAATATCTAAGAAGTCTCTAATATGGAAGAACTTGATGTAAAATATTGAACACAAGTGTAGTCTTTTCATAGCTAACATTAAACTTGCTCTTGTACATTCTGAATCATGCTGGCTTCTAAGAATGCGCAGTTATCTTAAGCTGGCAAACTGTGCTCAGAAGCACAACATTGATTAGAATCGATCTTTACGCTCTTTGCAAATCAAATACAAATTCCGCTGTCAACTAAATGTGTGATTTTTTTCCAAAATTTATAAATATTTATAATGAAAAATTTATAAATATATACAATGAATTAAAATTTCGCAATTATCGAACAAACTTTTAAAAGATACTTTTCGTACAATCACGGCTAGTCGGGATCTTAAGTATACGTAAGACATTCCTCTTGGTTATTAATTATTAATTGGCACTTTAGTGAATTTCGTAATAAGTCTAAGGCACATCTACGTGTACGTATGTGCGCGCAGGCAAGTGAGAAAGTTATAAGGAATATTATGAATAATACTTTTTTGTAAATAGTGAGTGAGTTTTCAATTTATTCTCTCACACAGAACTTATCACTGAAAAGTAATACTATTTCATTAAGCACACATATGCTTATTTTCTACGTTGGCTTCTAATGCGTGTGCATAATATTTATCAGTAAATTATTTACAGTCTTCTACCTATATATTAAATACTTTAGTAAAAATACTCTTAAGCTGCTTTCGCCGCTTTCCCATGTTTTTCTCTTCTTCTTCTATATCTTAACAGCGGCATTTGTTGTTCCATTACCACCACCACTGTTGGTAAGATTCGCGATGTTATTATTGCTGTTGCTGTTATTGTTGGTACTTTTGCTGTTGTTGTTGTTGCTGTTGTTGTTTACATTGTTTAGATTTATGTTTTGTCCTCGGACCAATTCCATAAACTGATACGGTACGTGATAGTTTTGCCCTTTATGCTCGACAATTAAGTGACCGCGACAAGAAGACGCTCCAACCACAGTAACAGTTTCACCTTTTTTCAATTGCTCGGGCGGTAAATTAGATAGAGTATCTTCTGGGAAAGTCATTTTCATAACGCGATTCTGTGGAAAATTCAATTTAGAGTTTCCAACAATTGTGTAATTTCGTGACGGCGGCACGGGTGGCGGTCTTTCCTGTAAACAACATGTTATTATTACGTTTACTTAA
>CCAG010021693.1:0-14830 GCA_001077435.1 Glossina morsitans morsitans | reverse complement strand
CACACACACACACACACACACACACACACACACACACACACACACACACAAAGTCTATGTCACCATCACGAAACCTCTGCACTTCTCTGTTTAATAATGATTTAGCCTTTTTTCCTTCTTCCAAAAAGAATACTCATAGTCTTGACGAAATTCCATTTGAAACTGCTGATGATACACACGCTTTGTTCTTTGTTGCAAGCATATTCGTTTTTCTCTTTTTCTATATCTGGCAATCACAAAAACTTCTATCCAGCACCGAATGATCTTCACACAAGTAATTATCTTCCGAAGACATAATTTTAGCATTCTCTTGGTGACAATAGCACTTCGCTAACTCCATCAACACATCATTGAATTTAATACATATGTTTCTACTCAATTCTATTTCACGTCAATTTTTAGTTAGTCATTAGTGTTTTTCTTTTTATGTTAACTTTAAAATTGACAAAATTTTTATCGTAATTTTACATTTTTAAAAATAATGTAATTTTATTAAATTTTTAAAAATAATATCACTTTAAGTTGATTCCAAGTTTTAGCTTTTTTTTTTTTTTTTTTTTTTTTTTTTTTTTTTTTTTTTTTTTTTTTTTACAGCTTTTGTTCGTACGTATTTTAATATAACTTTTATGTGTATCATTTTAAACGAAATATAACAAAAAACGCTTGTAACTTTATTTGCAAAAAACAAAAAAAAGAATTGATCTTTTGCTTAAAAAGAAAAGAAGACAATGAAATTGAAAACACACGTTACATGAAGTTTATGTTACTGTCTCCAACTTAAAACTGAACTGGCGATCGTTGCATAGGTTTTTTTTGCTTGTTTTGCTGTGTCATTATAAGTCTAAGTGTGTCAATGCCTTGGGGAATGTGATCATAAAGAGAAAGTGTTTTGCTTAAAACAAAATAACCCTTGCATTAATTTTGTATTTTTTTTCTCTCTTTTGATACCTATCACCGAAGGATGAGGGGTATATTCATTTTCTCAAAACGTTTGCAACATCCAGAAGGAATCATTAGAGATCGAACAAAGTATATATGTTCTTGAACAGCATCGAATCCTAAATCGATTTAAGCATGTCTATCTGTGCGTCTATGTAATGTCTGTTGTAAACATTCTTCTGGACGTAAATATGAAGCTATAAACTTAAGGTTTGACAGAAACATTGTAAGTTCTTCCACACAGGTTGGTACGACGTATTTTCAGGCCAGCAAAACATAATGATATGGTTAATGTTTTAGTGTTTGCAGTGGTCACTTGCATTACCAAACAAATTTCATTGTAAAAAGAAAGAACAACAAGGAAGGAGATATTTAATTAAATTACGTTAAGAAATTCGAATTAAATCAATTAAAACTATAATTCCATTGAATAAAGGAACGACTATCAACGCGATACATAATAGGCAAGGACTGTACAACAAACACTTGCCAGACGTTCGCAATAAAATTGTAAAAGAAAAAGCCTATAAACCTATATTCGAGCAAGTGGGCATGTCCAGTAAGTATAATATAACAAATTCAATAATAATTCAATGCCACTTCTATACTTTTAAATTGAAAAGTGGAAAGCGAGGTGGAAATCGCTGAAAAATCGCTTTACTGAAGACTACAATAGGAAGGCAATTTCAAACAGTGTCTCTTCTTCTCAAAATAGAACGCTATACTTTTTGTAGGAGATTTCAAAGGCCGAATAAGTAACTACGATGTGTGTATGAGCATTTTTGTTACAGGACTGCAACAAGCGTGGACAATGAGCCGATGGTGGAAAGTCCCACAAATTCTAACTACGAACCGCAGAGTAGCGCAATTAGGTGTGCAGATATTTGGTCTGCCAAACACACGGCTAAAAATGTCAGATATTTGGATAATATATACCAAGGAAAGAAGAAAAAGAGAATAGCGATCAACTCAAAAAATTATTCGAATCAATGCTCAACAAAGAGAATCATCAACGAAAGCAGGATTTGAAAATGAAATTGCTCAACTTTGCATACAGAAGAATTGTGGAAACGTTGACTACATAAGATGTTATTTAATATAAAATATAAAGTGGCATGGAAACCTATATTTTTTAGAGACCTATAATGACTTTTTTTCCATTATAAATGAGTATTTTAATTAATAGAATTGATTCTATATATATTAGCTCCAATTCTGTATAGCTGTATAAATAATGACAACTTTTCATTGTTTTTTTTGAATTCTTGATTCGAATTCTATGTAAAATGCAAAAAAAAACACCATCATTATATTACATCGAAGGACATATAGTGGTTAGCCGTGATCGAATTTCAAATGCAATAAAACCGATAACAGACTAAAGGAGACGTGTCGAATACAAACTCTAGTTTCTATTTTTTACAAAGCTACAAGCGAGAAACACGGGATTCCAATTCGATGTGAAAGTTTTTTGTTAACAACGAAAAAGGGTAATTTAGATAAAGAACATAAAGTCTGCAGATGTATACATAAAAAAAAAAACAAAAAAAAAACAAGTGAAACATAAATATCTAGTGCGTTTTCAACGAAGGCACAAATCCTTATGCTTTTGCAGCAACATTGGAGTTGTCGTTTGTAAAAACTTGGCTTCAGAATATAAATTATTTGGCGTAAAGGCCTTGAAAAATGATTTTTTTAGCCGATGTCTCACTTTTGTTGTCGACTGCGACAGAATTAAGCACGCGTAAGTGCATAAAGAAATGTAAAGAAAATTGGTGAACACAAGGTATTGATTCTATATATATCGTATTTACGCCGAAGCATGCTGAAATTAAAGTTTTTGGATACACTTTTAAATATTTGAGACTTGAGGTTGTAACGTACGCGTATATACGTGTAGGGGGTTTCGCAGATCGGCTTTGTCCCTGATGTTCACAAAAAAGAGTAGCGTTATTCATAATAACGGAATTTAGGTAATTAAGACCTCCTTTCACAATTCTCCCCCCACAACGTAGCACTATTTAGAGAGAGAATTATGAAAAGAGAACAAACTCCGAAGTCCGTCTGTATAGCATAAGGGTAGGTTTGGCAATAAAATTAGCTTTAAGAGGACAACGAAAAAGGAGATCAACGTGTGTAGTTAAAGTGTTCAGAGTGTTGCTTAATGTAAAATGGACAAAATAATTTTCAAAAATTAAATTAAATGTTATCATATTAACTTAACTTGTAAATAAATTTGTACATGTTAGTTGAATGAATGTTCTGCGAATAGAATGATTTTACATACGATTACTTTAAAAAGGTAATTTGTTTGTACTCATATATTCTGCTATTAGTTGGTAAATGAATTTCGTAGTGTATAGAGTTCATGACAAAGGTATGTTGTATAATAAGTGAAAAAACATATAAGCAGATTTGATTCAATCGATCTTTTTTTTCTGAAACGTGGACATATGGATTTCTTCTATATGCCAGTGACAGTGAAAATCAAAAATAAATCGTCGTGCAGTTGCCTGCAACAAATTGTGTATACTCCGGCTAATTTATCTATAATTATGGTATCAATCTTTTCGATATATTGAAAATGATTGCATTATAGTAATTCGAACCATCGATTGCCACTTGTTTAGTAGTCATAGTATCCACAATATATGCAAACATATATACACTAGATCTATTTGTGATCGCAGTATTTAAAGTTGACTTGAGCATTTTTGCATGTTTGTCACCTGAATGCTCCTGGTCGCAAAAACTGAACCAGCAAACTGAAGCTGATCGTGTATATTGTTAGTTAGTAACCACAAAGCGAGTTTGGAAACGGATATTGTGCGTGCACAAAACCTACAATTATGTTTGATTTTTTGCTTTTGGACATAAAAAAAAAATGGTCTAAAAAGAGTTTTTTTCAAAGTTTCCAGTTATAAAGGACACTTTTTTTCTGTGCATTTTTTGATCTATTGAATTGAAAATTTAACCTCATTTTTACGATGACATGAAACGTCCGCTGTTCGGCGTACATATCATCAACTGAATCAACTAAGAAAAGAGTTATTTCTTTGTCAATATTTATACAAAGTTTACGTGATGTTGAACGATTTACCAGCAACAGCAGTAGTATGTGCTTTAATGCAAGTGAGACATTTAGCCGGCTGCCGTTCTAAGTTCGTTGTCATTTATTTTGGTTGTACATTTCTGCCTCTATGGTAGACTCTAGGTAATATATTTACATGTTGGCAGTGACTGCATTTTCTTCTGTTCAACGCTAAAATTCTTATGGAACGACTTATACGATCGGTTACTCATAAAGTTGTCGCGAAATGAGATGCTCGAAGGTGAGAAGCGGTGGCATAAGAATTATTAATTGATAGTCGAGTATTGAGTATTGAACAGATATGTTAGAGAGCACTGTTAGTAAACGAACATAGGATAAATAGCGCATGAATACTTAACATATAGCGGACGATTCTTTTGTATCAATTCTTTTTTTATGACTCAAGGTGAGCTAAATGGGGTAAAACTAAATCAACTCCTGCCCTTTGAGGTTACACATACCTGGTTACACGTCCGTCGTTTACCCGCCTGTTAAGCTGGCAGGAGTTTGTCTAGAAGAAAAAACTTGATCTGAAGTTTTTATTTATTTGCTTCTCCATGTTTAGTTCTAGGAGTCGGCTCACAATTATCAAAGAAGTGGCTACTTTTCTTCGTCTCTTTTAATATGGTCTTAAATTTATGAAGTTGTTAGTTTGCGGCTTTAAATTAGATTTTTAATATTGTCGGTATCAATTTGTGTCAAACTCTGATATTGGCTTGATCAGACGAACGGCTCCTCCATAATTACGAGAAAACAATTATTTAGAAAAATTATTGCTTGGAAATTCAAAATTTTTCAGTTGATTGACAATGGAAAGAATCTTTCAAAGTTCTACATTTTGAAAAGTAAGTGAGCAGTGGAACATATCTATTACTGAAGTGATGGAGTGATGAAGAGAGAATCGCAGGACCAATAATTTTGAACCAATATAAATGTAGTTCCGAAATTTCGCGTTGGTAACAGATGTAGCAATTGTGACTAAGGTGCAAGGATGCTAATCTAAACATGCATCGTTTTGATTTTCATTTTGACCGCTAGAAAATTTCTGACCTTTGCGTAATTTTTTCGGGATATATTCATAAGCGGAAGTGTCAAAATCAAGTTTATTCAGCTATTGCATATTATGAATGCTCACTGACTTCGCGCATTAGTATACAGCTATGTAAGACACCTGGTGAGTTCGTGGTATATGCTGAAAATCATTTTTATTATTATTAAAAATGGGTTTGCAAATGAATGTGAGCAACTTTTGAATTTTTGCTAGCGCTATACATGCAACTTTGAAAATTGGAATTCACGTAAACCAATAAATCGGAAACAGCAAAATGAATAGCAAAATTGTTGCCGAAATGACGATGTGTAACAAATTAATAAACGTAGGTGCATAGGAAAAACAAAACTTACAGAATATAAAAAACTGCAGGAAATATTTAACAACCTTTCCTAAATTAAAGACGACTTTACTGACATTGTTGACTCTAGTTGCGTAACGCTTGGAGTGCTTGCAAGTGTGCTGTCAAATGGAAATAATAAAAATGACAGAAGAAAAAGTGGTTACAAAATTATCTTCGTTCGTATTTTCTTATGGATGTTTGTTTTGATTATTGAAAACTGTTACAATTAAATGCTACTCAATATCATATTGACGATTCTTATTCGAACCCTTTAATATAATGTGATTTTTTCTGGATCCTTTTAGATAAAAAAATATAGACCTGCAGTTTTTTCTTCTTTTATAGATGAAAATGACTGTTAATCTGTTCAACATGTGCGAAATTAATCTTCATAGAACCTAGATGGCGCATATATCTTTGCTTTTAAGTCCGTTTTGCCATATCAGTTGGTCCTTCCGTCGTTCTGTAACGGAAAGCTAGCGGCCGCTAAAATTGATCTAGAAATTGGAGATATTGCACATACATTCATAGTTGATGGACACAGCCCAAGTTTTTAATACAAATTTTATTGAAAATGAAATGACGATTGGCCGATTGACACATCGATAATTAATAAAACACATATTTTTTTTGCGAACTCAGGGATCCTGAGTAAATATATATGTACAGATATGCATATATATGCATAACAAACGTCCATTTACTATTCGTTGCTTAGATGTATTTTGATCAGTGACGTCTGTTGGTTAAAATGACAAAGTAATGGGAAGTATCAATATACACAATAGTTACATTCCATTATTTTGACCTTTCTTTACATGAAACAACAGTTTCCCATTTAGTATTAATGAGTTATTCAATATATGTAGACGCTAATCATGGAACGCTCAAAATTGCATTTTCGACATTCGTTACTTCTGTTCTTTGATTTGAAGCAACCTGCTGCCGAACCGCATCAAGCACATTTAGAAGCCCAAGTGCTAAAGGTAATGGATTAGTCCAGGAGAGCCACCCATATTGACGTCGAAGTGAAAAATACATTGCCATAAAATTTTTCTGTGCATATGGTAGGACCAGCAAGACATAGTGTATCACGAGTTGCTAAAGCCAAATGAAAGTATTACTGGAGATGTCTATCGACGTCAATTGAACAAAATGCCTGATGTATTGTCGCCAAAATGGCCAGCAATAGTGGGTAACAGACGCAAAGTCAACCTCTTGCGTGACAACGCTCTGCCTCACTTTGCAAGAGTTGTCAAGGATACACACTGGACAAGTGCGCAATATTCAAACAATTCAAATGTGCGATCTATGAGAAGTATTGACATATAAATAGACTATAAAGTTATCAAAAAAATTAAACGTAAAAATTGTTCCGATCAATCAACTCATACTTAACAATATACTTCAAAACTCTTAGGTATTGGTTTGACTTGGTTAGTATCAAAGATTCTTCCTAAAGACTTTTTACATGTTTCTATTTTCACCTTGAATACCAAATATATCATATCGGCCAATGAATCTCGGTATTGACGATTAGATGTCATTCCAACATCAACAATAAATCGATATTTTTAGCAAGCACCACATGATGAGAACAATGATTGCCATCATTTATCCTCAGCTGACCTTTCAAAATAAGAAAGAAATGAAAAAAAAGTGGCAAAGGATATATGTACGTCCATTGCAATATGCGTCCCTTACCCATACGGTGTACGTTTACCGGTTGTCTCCTATCTGTCCATCGTCATGTATGTGTGTTTGTCTATTGAATTTCTGTCTTCATTTCGTTTACCTACCTTTAGTTTTCCTATCTTCACGTTTTCTTACCTCAGCGAAACAATTGCAATACAGCATTTTCCTATATAACCCAAATTTCCATAATTATTTGGGAAGTTTTGCTTTAAAAAAACAAATCAATGGTTATAGCGAGCGTATTGTGTTAGTAAGTTGTAGAGAAATTTTTCGCATAATTCTCTGACGTAGTCAGCTAATAGCTTAATCTAACATCGTCTCTGCCTAATTTCTCCAAGCTGCCGTTGTAAAGATATCAATAGGTAGTGTTTTTGCTATTTTGCATGAAGATTTGATCAAGAAAAAGCTGTTCTCTAAATGAGTATCACACTTATTTAGAGTGGAGCAAAATATCAATGGGCTGCCCACTTAGAGTGCTGCTTGGACTTTGCCGGTTGCAATGAAAGTTTTTCGAAGCGGTAAGTGTCAATGGACGAAACATTGCCACACTGCCATTTAATCGCTGAGGAAAAGGACTTGCAGAAAGCTGTGCGAAGCCACCAACCAAAGTATTCTATTCAATCATTACCTGAAATAAATAAGAAAGATGAACAGTGAATATTATTTGGTAGTTTTGATACGAATGAAAGAGGAAGCAGTAAAAACACGGTCTAAGATAGTTAAGTAAAAAATGCTCTTTCACCAAGACAATGCCCTGCATCCCAAATCAATGGCAGTAGTGCAAAAATCGCATGAAGTGAATTTCGTATTGCTGACATACAGAACGAACGCTCCAAACCTGACTTGCGATGATTGCCACCTGCTTGTATATCACGTAAGGATTTGCTAGGGAAACTGAAGATAGAGTGGAATTTTGGAACAAAGTGTTATTTTTTCAAGTTAATCCTGAGGCGTATTAACAAACGTAATAATCATAACCAAAACTTAGTATGAGACATTACTTTTTCTTAAAATTTTTGTGCTACTAAAAATATTTTACGTTATTTAAAGGTCATTCTGACTAAAAAAACGGGTTATTACTTCCGCACTCTTAGAGAGAAAAACTTTCTTTGAAAATGCAATGGTTTCTTTGAAAAACAGTTAAACTGGAAACATCTCGCTTCCCTGTTTTAATTTTTAGATATACAATGGAGAAAGAAATTGATAAGAAACTGGAAAGTTTACGTAAATATATACCGTTTGTTGACTATGCTACACACGTGGATAGGGAGAAATATAAGAAATTCTTAGATATTAAGAGTTGGATAATCAAGAAAAAAAGGTGTGAGTTTTCGTCGTTTTGTAATTTTTTTTTAACATTAAAAACTCCCTATATTAAATTATTTTAGATTCCCCATTAGTGATCTTATGAAGATTGAGCAATCGTTCATAGCTCAGTATAAAAATCTATTTCTAGAAGACTTGGTAAGAATAGTACGCTTTTAAAATATTGCTCAGTATGACGTCTCTTTACTTCAAACTTAATATTTTTGTTTAACTTTAGAAAGTGCCGGCGCAAGTGATGGCGTCTCTGCTCGAAATAGGACGTGTTTTTTATTTCAGTGCATAAAAAATTTTTTCAAAAATTATTTAAATTTAACTAAAAAAAAAAAAAAAAAAAACCTCTTCTTTTTATAAACTTGATTATTATGATACTAGTTTCTTTCTGTCTTCCCTGTCGCTGTCGGCTTAAACAGCACCCGCTGTTTCCCACATCTCTCCTTATTTTCGGTAAGTCAGTTATTTTTTATCTTTTGCCGGAAATTCAGCACGAAATTTGAAAGAGCTCGCCCCACAAGGGGGTGAGGCGTACAAAGATGTTGTACGACAATGAAGACTTCGAAAATTTCATGAAAACCAAGCCCAATGATATTTCTCTTAAAAGAAAAATTCTATACCAAAGCAATAATGCCAAAAGAATTATTAAAAATAAGTTTTCCAAAAAAAATATCATTGACGGGGATAGTCTACCCACAAAAGATCTAACTGTGGATGTCAACACTTCCTCAACAAACTTTCCGACTGCTCCTTCCATCAGCAATCCAATTGCTATAGATACAAACTCTGACCCATCGTGCGCTAGTCCAAATCTCTACGGCGAGGACGAAACTGGCGAGTCTTTTGTTTTCGTTGAGGTGTCCCCCAACGACGCAAGCAAGCCATTTCGTCTAAACTCAGACCTATTTTTTTTCGAATTTATCAAAGACTTTAAGCTAAAAGGGCTGACCACAATCAAGACCATTAGTAATGGTAAGGCTAAACTCAGTTTCGCCACCCCAGCAGAGGCGAACGAGTTTTTCCTCAATAATGATGTTCGGACCAAGCCTATCAAGGCGTTTATCCCAAAAACTTTTACCGAAAAGTTTGTGATATTAAAAAACATCCTACCAGCAATCAAAGATGAGGACTTCCTCAAGTCCGCTATTTCGGATATACAAATTCTATCAGTAAAAAGACTACAAAGAAGGGACCCAAACAACAAAGAAGTCTTTATCCCTACCAACAGTCTAAAAGTCGGCTTCAAAGGTAAAACAATACCCAAATACATAAAATATAACTATTGCAATATTCCAGTAGAGTATTTTATTCCATCAATTAAAGTATGCTATAAGTGCGGCCGCTTTGGCCACATTGCAAAGGTTTGCAAAAGCAAGGAGGGCACATGCCTCAATTGTGGAAAGACGCCAGCCTGCCCAAAAAACTCATGTTTGGAAACCAAATGTTTAGGCTGTGGCTTAAACGAACACAGTGTAACCTACGCAAAATATGCAAATTACCCTTATAATCTACTGGAGGACTATGATACTCACTTCCCGGCAATCAACGGAAACTCCTCAATAACTAACATCAGAAATCCCACTTTAGAAACCAACGAGATCTTAATTGAAAAAAAATTCAATCAAGTTGTCAAAAACAAAAGATCTATCCCTAAACCCATAAAAAAAATCTCTTCTAAAATCCCCCTTACTCACGGTAATATAGAAAAAGCTTCCCTCCCTGCAAAAAAGCATACTTTTACCAACAACCACAAATCCACTGAATTGGAAATGATTTTTGACCAAATCTTCAAAATTCTCTCTTCTACCCAGCATGGAGAAAACCTCCAAACCATCCAAAACCTCCAAAAAATTGCTAACTTAAAATCGGATTTTGAGCTTCTAAAACAAGGCTCATCCAAACTTGTAGCATCAAATCTAAATATCCCCCAATGACCTCTTTTCTTCAATATAATATGCAAAGTTTCAGGCGAAATGCCCACTCGCTGGACTATTTCATTAACTTCAGACATTTCTAGTTTTTCAATCAGAGAATATCAAAATCTTCTTCCAGGAAAATTCAAGGTTTTGCAGGAACTATCATCCACGTTCATCGAACTTCTGGCCATTAAGCAGGCAATCCTCCTTGCAACTGAAAATAATTTAAAAAAAAAATTTGTATTTTTCTCTGACAGCAAATCGGCTTTAACGTTAATCAAGAATAAAGACCCATATAAAATGTACGTGTTTGACATTTACGACCTCTTAAAAGATTCAAGCATTGAAAAATGCCACCTCATCTGGATCCCAGGTCACTGTGGTTTCGGCATCAATGAAAAAGCTGACTTTTATGCACGTGAAGCTCGGCTTGACGGTATGGTCTTATCTATAAACTACCCCCTCAGCGAAACTCTCCTCTTAATCAAAAAACTCATCGTAAAAGAATGGAAGGATGAATATCATGCCTTAGCTAGAGAAAAAAGCAACCGGCTTTTTTACAGAATTTACCCTTTCCTTACACCCAGACTTCTACCAGAAGGACAATTTACAACATTTGTAATCACACCTATGACAAGGTATATTTGAAAATGATGAGAGCCTCCTCCACTGATTTGTGTGAAGAATGTAACATCACCGAGTCTGCCGAACATCTCATCTTTGAATGCAGGAAATTTGACATCCCCAGACAATCTTTCACTATATTCAGCCTGCACAACAACTTATAAGAAATTTTTCGTGCTGGAAACTTTAGGCATTTGAAGCAGCTGACTACTTTATCAAATCAACTGATTTTTCTTTTTAAACTTTTTATACTCATAACTCAGTCTACCTACATAGATCGCCTATACTTCTATTTCTCGGGCACTCTCTGCCGGAATACTAACGAACCACACTGAACTGAAAACGTTAAGAATGATTGCGGTGCATAACGTCGCACGTTCAATAAGCATAAGCATCATCAAAAAGTTTTCAAACTAAAAAATCACTCTAAAAAACCTGTTACACACGTACCATAAAATCGAACTCATAGCACCTACGCGTCTTTTTTATCGTTACTGGATTATGGGTCTAAATCGATACATACAGGCCTAATCCATTTCCCTCACAGACAAAAAAAAAAAAATAGAAAGTGCCAGAGGATATTAGAAAAATATTTGCAGGAAGAGTTGACCATCAATACGTGAATCTTTGTTCGGATGATGAAAAAAGAGAAACCAGTTCTCCTCAACAAATAACAAAAAGTGAAAGCGATGATGATCTGAAAACCATTGATCTATTATTTCCAACTTCGTCTAAATCTCAGGAAAACACAGTGGAAATGGAGGAAGATTCGGAGGTGACAAGAATCAATTTAAAAGAAGCATTAACAGATATTGAAACATTAGATTCAAACAGCAGTGGAAAAGAGAAGCTTTTTACAAGACGTTTAGATATTTCAAACGAAAATATAGAAAAATATGCCGCAAAACAAAAAGTTGTGAGAATCAAAAAAAAATCTTTGCCTTTGCTCTCCGTTACAGAAACTATATCATTGGATTCATCTACTAGTGATGATGATTCTGCTCCAGCTATAAGTCTTGGAAAGGGAAGTGAACCAAAACCTCCCAAAGGCGAAAACATTAACGCGGCCCCAGATAGGAAGTTGCTAAGTCCGCAAGGTTCCGCGTTACCAAATAATACTCGAAAAGAACAGCAAGAAGACATCGTTGTGCCAGCTAATATAAAATATGGCAATAATAAAACTTCTGAAAATGTTTCAGATGCGATAAACAGACTTGCTGACAAAAGTAAAGTTAATAATAATCGAAGCACAAGTAACGACAGTTTTTCACAGTTGCCTGGTGATCTTGAAAGTTTGAGCATGGAGGAATTAATACTTTTATTTAAGTCTATAAATCAAGGCCACCAATTAGAAAAATTTCTGTCGCATCTGCTGTAAAGTTGTCAAAACCATGAAAAATTCGAAGACATTGATGGCGACAAATTACATCGTGCAAATAAAAGGCTGTTTACGAACGTGCCCACGCCTGAGGCAGGCGCAAGAAATGCAGGCTTTTCAACCGCTCATTTACAAGAACATCGGATTTTCAATAATCACAGGGAGTTGACAGCACTACCACCACCACCACCACCAACGCAACTAAATCACACTGCATTTCATCAATTTCCGATACAATGTGTAGCAGGCGGCACATACCGAGGTCACGTTCCAAATGATAATCAGCCCACTGCAACCACTAACGTATAGCACCGTCCCACTTACGCTCCGAATCCTAGTCAATGTGCTGACATTGGCAATAGCATTCCGGGTCCTAGTTATCCGATGCAACGGAAATTAAATATGAATGATCCACGTATATTAAAACATTTACAAAGAATTCAGAACTTTCCGTTCGCTTCTAATACTCTGCGCGATAAGACTACAAACTTACGAAGAAACATATCCCTGTTTCAGTTTCCAACTGATCAAACGGAAAGCGCTACATCTAACTGGCGTACAAATTTTGCGTCTTCAACACACCAATTAGTGGCTCATAATATTGGTCAACAAAGAACTTTAGTTAATGATTTCATGTTGAAGCGTTCGAATCCAAACGTTTCGAAAACTTACCTAGAGCACAAACGCAGAAAAGCTGAAGAAGAAAGAAAAAACAGAGATCGACTAAATGAAGAAAGGCAACAAAGAGGGGCGAAAAAACAAGACAAAGAAGCAGTTCCAGCTGCTCAGCAAATTGAAAACAGAGAATTAAAGAACCAACAAGACCAAATCTTGTCAATACTTCACACCCACCTTATAGGCCGTGAAGGCGAAGTGCAGACGTTATGGGATGAGTATAAAAGAAATTCTGAATCAACAAATAAAGTGACTGATCAAGCAATATGCGATTCTCAATCATCGTCAGGCAAATCAAGCGAAACAAGTAGTTCACTTACCAATAAAATTTCCCATTCCCCAGAGTTGGCGAAAGTAAATAATGAAACGGCCCAATCCACGCAGCCATTAACTACCACGCCGGCGAATGAAGAAAAGCAATTGCCGAGCCTCGTAACTGCTACCAAAGCGAGTGATGAAACAAAGCAGTCTTCCAATTGCGCAACTATTGAGAAGATAAAAAATAAAACCAAGCAGCCTTCTCATTTCAGAAGTATTGCAGATGCAAACAATGATAAAATTAATAAAGTTTATAAAACATTAGAATGTACAATAAATGGTTACAATCAGTTCGGGGATTATATACCAAAATCATTGGGTGGTAAGAGAACGTCAAGCATGCACGCTCGCGATATTATCTCAAAACAATTGAATGATGGCGATTCGTTGATGGATTTCGATACAAACGCAAACAGTAAAAGTAAACGGCAGCGTCAATTTGAGGTTAAGAGGGCTCGTTCTTTGCGAATTGAAGATTCCTGCGATTCAGATGCAGAAAGCCTCCCTCCAGAGAAAACAAACTTAAAGTACAAAGATATCATCGGAAGGCGCCAACCGGTTGTTAAATTGCAGCGTCTGGAGAAAGAACAATGCTTTAAAAACCAACATCCTTTTCAAGAGTTATCTAAATTAAACCAGATAGGTATCGCATCTGACGAACAGAAGAAATTAAATGTACAATTGATCGAGACACGATGCACACCCGTGGAAATAGATCAAAATGAGAAGATCACCGCAAAGATTAACAAATGCTATAGACATAATAACGACTGTCAAATGACTGAACTAAACACGCGTTTTTGTGTTCTTTGCACAGCCAAACCAGCTGATTTAACAAACCATGATATACGAAAGCACAAAACCGAATCATATGTGTCCCGTCTGACGTGGACTCAGTTAGATGACTTAGCCGTACAAACGAACTTTGCAGAACTTCAAGGGCCTGGAAATCAGCGTTTGCCCCGTTTCAAAGTAACTTGCCCTTTTTGTGAAGATATTTTAATTCAACCGTTTATGACTCTGTATGATCATTATTCCAAGCACACTGGGGAGTATGCCTACATGTGCACCCATTGTTCATTTACCAAACCGTTTCGCGATGACATTTTGTCCCATCAACAGAACTCATCAGAAAATTTTCTAACCAGTCAGTTGTATTTGGTACAAGCCACCGATGCCGCAGTTCATTTAAATGTTTCTCTTCCAATTCCTTTAATTTCTTCTCGAGTAATTTCAGTAATTCCGATAAGAACATAATACGTTCTGTGTAAAGTTCGGAGTTGATTAATACATTGTACGCATAACTGATATTACAGCGTATTTGTTCTAAACGTATTTCGCTTAACTAAATATTGCTTTTCATAAAGAAAACACACGATTTCAGAAAATTTGTTCTTACGACTTTCAGTACTCACAAGAACTACAGAAAATAGGACAAATTCGCACAATGTGCTGCAAGTAGCGTTTTATGAACCACAGCAAG
>CCAG010021685.1:0-25518 GCA_001077435.1 Glossina morsitans morsitans | reverse complement strand
AGGCCTTAAGACCAAGAGAGAAGACAGGAAGCGTTACTATAAGACTTTTCAAATTAATATTGACATGTTTCAGTCCCGTCAGTTGCTGATCGACTTGTTATATTTACTTTCTGGAATATATATATATATATATATATACAAACCTCTATATATTAAGAGAAAATTTAAAAAGTCAAAATTTTCTTTATGCGAACCCAAAATTGCTGTTTTAAGTTTCATGTATTTGGCGAAAGGGAGTACAAGCAATATATTTGCGCTATATGTTTATTCGTTCCACTTTAAACGAGGACAATAACTAAGCTAAAATAAATTTTCACAAAACACATGTACATATTTCTTACACTTTCCATACAATATACTTGCAGGTATTTTATCGAAAAATAACGAAAAAAAAAAAAGGAAAAGTAAAAATGTTGATGATGTTGACAACATTACTCATTGCCAACAACTAGTTTCTAATAGCACTTAACGACGACATCATTTTTGCCTTTTACACACATATAAACAAATCCTATCAGCAGCAAACCCGTAAGCACTTATGTATCAAACACGTATTACGTCTTTTCGTTTTCGTTTCTTTCCTTTAAATTCATTACCCAGTTAGTTACTTGGCAAATATGTTGATGTCGTTGATGCAGTATGTTTATTTGTTTATATTTTAATCATCATTAGTGTATTATACATAATTTTAATCATCATTATATTTAAATAATGTAAATGTATGTGCAATAATAAATATTGAACAATAACTAAGCGACTAGGATTGGTTTTATAAATATACCGAGAATTTTATCATGTTCAGTAATAACGAGTGCGTTGACAACAAAAAAAAGCATATAAATGTACCAAAGTAATCACTTCTCGTTGAATCTCCTTCGGCTACTAACTAATGCATTACTATACAGGAATGGAGCATAACTAATCCACTACTAATGGTAATGTTCGGTAAATTAACAACACTCGGTTTCACAAAATCAAAGTTCACCTAATAATTTGTTTCCCAATAATTAACGGAGAGTCTATGAAAGTTCTATGCTATCACGAGCTTGAAAATATGTGGGGTGTTAACTAGGAGTTTGAATTTTTGTCGGCATATTAGGAAAATGTTCATCTACGAAATATATTTATACTCGTTCGGAGTGTCCAGAAAAAGCCACAAGCAAAAAGAGGCAACGATGTTGAGATCGGTCATAATCTAAATATTGACCAATTTCTTTCTTTGGATGCTTTTATTACAATTCGTAGATTCGTACAATATGTGAAGAAAATAAAAAAATTTAAAGAAAATAAAAAACGTAGATAACCTTCTACAGGCGTTGCCTCCCGTAGGCTATCAGAATACTAAATAGCTTGAAACAAGTAAGTAGGTGCAATCGACACTGTAAGCCTAACTGTGTCTAGTTGATTTGCTGGCACAAATTTTCATAGTCAAAGTAAAAGGAACTTTGCTTTCATAAAAATACTCTTGTATAAGTTTTCAGACATGATACCTTCATGACTGCAATTGCATGCTGATTAGAAGTTGTGTATGTATTTATGAGGACCATGAGGTAAAAGTGTAGCGCAATTCAATCGAATTTTTGCAACGAGAAACATATAAATGTGCGTGTTGATGTCTTTATTTGAACATTACTTGTTTCATGCCCTATATATGTACGTACATATATGTAAATATATTTGTATAAGTATGTCAGCAAAATCGTATTGCCACAAAGTCATAAACACACAATAGGATAATGAATCTGCAAAGGCACATATAGTGAACAAGATCAAAGCAATAGCAACGATAAAATAAATTTAATTACTGTTTGGATTTTGGCTTTATATTAAGCACTTAACATATCCTCATTAAGGTAATACTTGTACGTAAAACATTCTGTTTTGATTGAATCGAAATAATTTAACCCTTTTAATGCCGCAATCTTTTTACTTGCTCTCATTATACGCAAGTTAACAGTCAAAAATGTTAATTCTATTCGTTACGCTCAGTCGTTCGATTCATGCGAAATTACATTTCGAGCGAAACGATGCATGCAAAAACAATGCAAGGACAATGAATAAGTGTTAAATTGATTCCAATGTGTGCGTATACATCGTGCATGATGCACTCACATGTTTACATATGAGATGGTTGTACCATAAAACTAAATACCAAGAGATTCCAATATTAGTTTCAAAATTGAAGGCAATGTATATCTCAAAGACTTTTGATGTTCCCGTCACTGTAACAGAAGCAGTGCTGTTACATTACGCTATGTTAGCACGCATTTTCCTGTAACGAAACTTACAGGTCGCATGCATAATTAACGCAATGCGTATAAAAAGACAAATTTAATCTTTACATGTTTGCAATATCAAAAAAAAAAAAAAAAACAATGACGAACACGTGCACAAGACTTGTTCACAAGCGTCACGATTTTGGCGCAGTAATGAAATGCAAGCTATGCGTGCTAGGTGTCTACCATACTGCATTACAGTGGCAATAAATAATGTACTGATATGAATTCTGTTCGACCCTTATATTAGATCATAGTAAATGAAGAGGCGACGAGAAACCTCTCGATACCTTTTATTAATTAAAGAAAAAGTCATTGTCACTTCAGCAAGTTCACATCACCTGCCTTGTCTTATTATTAAAGGAACTTCTTCGTTAGTTTTGATATTTTTTCCTACAAATGATAGGTCACATTGGACTTCAGGCGGGAATCATTTCTTATACTATACTAAAAAGTATTCCTGTGCTTTACGAACACGATTATAAAATCCTACAATTTCTACACTTGTATGAGAGAAGAATAGTACCTACGCATATACATGTACGCTAACATATGCTTTCGCAAGCTCTTCCGAATTCTTTTGTGAATGCGCAATTAATTAACTTTTGCAATACGGTCTTTAATTTGTTGTTCACTTCAAGACATATAAAATTTGTTTACTTACAAAACGTACCAATAATTTTGAGATTATATTTTATAAAGCCAAATCATTTATCGTGAGTCCAGCTCCCTACTCCCTACTCACTACTTGTCTATTACAGAATGTTTTGTGCTTTCGATCGCTAAAGGCAGGCCTGGTGAGCGCACATGCTTAAAATTATCGCATTCCATTCACGAAGTTTCCCAATTTGCCTTTTAAGCGGGATATACGTTCTTAAAACCAGGATATAAATGCATTTAACGATACGGTAAGGTCAAGTAGTTCCAAGTTTCAAAGCTTTTATATGCTCTTATGAATTCATTAGCTAATCGCTTAGTTCTAGTTTTAGTTAAGTCACGAAATTCTGTCTGCAATCTTGTCTTCTTCCATTTCAGCATTTCCATCGTGTTAGGTAAAAGAATTGTTAAAAAAAACAATATAAAATGAGAGAAATTCATTTCGTTTAACTTGAAACTTGCTTTAAAAAAGTCATATCAAGCGTGGTCTCAATGTATGTAACTTTGAAAATAGAAGTAACATTCTCTTGATTATCCCAAATGGTATTTAAATTTAAAAATTGCATTTACATTTCGAACAGAGTGTATGCAATAGAGATCAATTTGAATTGTTATTGTTATCGTCTGTTAATGTGCAATTGTACAAACACTGAATGGAACAAAAACACGTAATACTTTCCCATTTAATGTTTTCATTGTACATTCAACAGAACGTGTTTCGATCAAACTCTTCATTTATTTTTGTTTTTGAATGGTTTGTCATCGAATCACTAAATTAGGGTCATCGCATTTCACGTCGGCTACTTGCACTTCTGTTGTTTATTGGCACCAGTATTCTATGTAGTATTTACATCGATTCGTATTACCTCCAACTCAATTGAACAAGTGAACACTCGTCCATAGTATGGACAATAAATAACACTCGTAAATAAATGACACCGTACACGTATTTACCCCAAACGAACTTGAGCTTTGAAAAGTTTGGATTATATGTAGTTATCGTAGTATTCTAGTGATTAATGCGCGGTAAAATTTAGTAAACTGAATTTCGCTAGTGTCAAAAGAAACATTACAGTTTAAGAAGGTCGAGCATTACACACTCTACATCATTTCAATACAAATTTTCTCTAATTTTCTTTTGATAAAATATTAAAAATTATACTTTATTTCGATGTAAAAGCATATTTTTTAAAGCGGCCATTACCTGTTAGGTGGCTCAAAACCTAAGCTGACGCGGTGCAAGTTTATCAAAACTATTAGGACGAGTCCTAAGTAACTTCCAATGCAGTTAGGTAGAATCTATTGTTCGTATTTACCCACTATAAGTCACCGAAACAAACGAGTTTTTGTTTTCACTACACAGATGAGGACTCAGTTAGTCTTCAACTGTTTTCTCAAAATCCACGCCAATCAACAGGAGGTATAGCAAAAAAGTTCAATACCTCACAATCAACTGCTCAATTAATATAATTTTGTTATTCAATGACAACAAAATAAATGTCTGATAAAAAAAACGGAAGTTACTTATGAGTCGACCTAATAATTTTCTTGTTGAAGATCTTCTTATCATCACCTGCATTGATTGAAAAATGAATAATTTGAGCATTTAAGGCCATAAAAAAGCTTCTCACGACTTCTCATGAGAGGCCATATATTCCATTCAAATTTTAGTGGTCGTAAAGGTGATGATCCACTTCAATCCCTTTTTAATAGCATTCGTCTTTAAGGCAAATTTAGTTAAAATATCATAGATTCAAAACAAAAGTTCGGGGACATACCTTTTGGTTGCTTTTCGATCAATCCATAATTCAAATTGAAGATTTATTGCCGGTTGCTTAGAACGATAACAATTTTACTAGTGCTTTGTCAGCTGTCACATACACGCGCCACATTTTGCCTTTTTCTCGAAATGATTCACTTTTCCTGTCTGGCTGGAGTAAACGACGATTTTTTATGTTTCCGATTTTCGAAGTAACAAAACAAGTTTCTTTCACACATTTCATTTCATTGCATTTCATGCAGTCCAGTTTTCAGTCAGCTCCTGCGTTCTTTTTTTATACCCACTGCCGAAGAATGAGGGGTGCAGTTAGTTTGTCAAAACGTTTGCATAAGCCAGAAGGAAGCTGCATAGACTCCATAGAGTATATATATTTTCGATCAACATCAAATTTTAAACCCATATATGTATGTCCGTCTGTACGGTCGCAGAAGTGAAGCTAACGACTTCAAATACGGCAAAAATATTGGAAGTTCTTGCATGCAGGTTGGTATTGAAAATGAGACAAGTCGATGAAAAGGCACGGCACAACATAATCTGAGACCACCTCCGTTTTCAACAATAAGCCCAATTTCGTTCTTTGTTGTTATAAACCACATCATAAACAATGATAAAAACTTGTATCTTCAGGTGGTCCCGCAGCACTTGCATAAAAATGGAAAAAACCGTCCGCGCCTACACAAACATGTAAATAACCAAATTTTTTTTCACTTTTTTGATATTTTCTGCCTATTAATCATAACGTAAGCAAGACAGAATGTTGAAAATTATTCCATAGATTCCCCACATGAATATGTATATATATACATTGTCTACCCAGGTGTCCATCGGTCCGTCTGTCTAAGCATCGCAACTTTTGAGCCCTGACATATTTTCCTCGAAACACCCTTTGGACTGATTCCTATATAACGTCTTATTTTGAAAAGTCGTTATATGAAGCCACGTGGTATGGGGTAGCCATTTGTGAGCCGTGGCTTACTTTAATGCTTTTATTTACTTACTTTTCTTAGAATGTACTAGAGAAATTGCAAATATGAAGTATGTATATGTTATATATATATTTATATATATATATATATGTACTTGGTATTGAGCAATTCCAGGACATACGGAAGTAGATACAAAGATTGATCAAAAAGTTCTGAACTCCCAAAACCCCCACTGCTTTATTAGACCAATAATGCTTTTTCTTATCACAGCTTTTAAGTTGATATATCCATCGGATGTGAGAAATGTATATACGTTTGCATAACAGGTGATAAGCAAAGTAAGCATAAGCACAAAAACCTGAAAAGACCACCAGTTTAAATATTGTTTTGAATAAAGTAAAATTTGTTTTTTCTTTACCGAAAACTCTCCGAACTCAATTTAAGTGTATACACATAATATATGTAATATATAATAAATTTATATATATAATATATTATATATACACATATATACACACATATCTAATAGATGTATACGACATTAAAATAGGAATCCATTATAAGAGATTGCACCAAAGAGAGTGAAACTGATGGCCACAGTTTATTGTAATGAGCCTGTAGCGGTCTTTTTATGATGATGACGATGGTGCTCCTGATAGCAATTTTGTATGTGTGTGCTCGTAGTGGTATACCATTTTTTATATGTATGTACATGCAAGCATATATTTAAAAGCGAAAAACGAAATTTTACTGGTACTAACCTCCGGGTTGTTCAAAATGCTTGTGATTTTTCCTTTTTTTTTTTTTTTTTGTTGCTTTTATAACATTATGTGGTGTGTTGATAAAATCATTTCGTTACATTTTTTATGTAAATTTTCTTCACAAAATAGTGGATGGTCGGCATTTGGAACGATGTAAATGCATGAAAATGAAATGTTTATTTTTCCAGTTTATTGTTCTGTAACTAAAAGAGACTGCCGCACAACTGCGGATTAGATGTCCTAGTTGTTAATCTTCCCTTATGACTAATTCAATTACTTTAAATTGTATGTATGCTAAGAAAAATATATGCAAACATTTTATTAACATTTTCTAAATGGAATGTTGCGGAAAAAGCGTCGAAATTATTATTAATTGCTTAGTAGTACGAATTGCCTCGGTCAGGGCGTGGCATGATACCAAATATCCAAATATTTCGAAGCAAGTAAGAAAATTATTTTAATCTTGAAGGAGAGTTCTTTGATATTTACTATCAGTTGAAGTAAAAGATTATTCAGCTTTCGTGTGTAACACCAACAAAGGTTTGGGACAGACTCACTTCTTACTATACAACAATGGAAAATTTCTAAGATTTTATGATGAAACTGGGTGCAAGATAAGTTCAAAATTGTGATAAGTTTAGATCACACGGATTTATTTCTTAGATTCTTTTCCATGTAAGAGATGGTAGGTTCTCAGTTGATTGGGGGATTTTACTTTCCCGGAGATAAAATGGTATTTTTATAAAGATGTTGGGTATTATTTTCCATCTCACTACTTTAATAGATATGACGATCCATTTTTTGAACAAATATTTGGCTTTTGCCTCATACTTAACAAGGAACGTAAATCTTACAACAATTTATTGGATCCTGTAATAGATTGGAAGCAGCAGGTAATAGATTGGAAGCAGCAGTGTATTGATTGGCCTTTTTTGTAAATTCAGAAGAGATTGAATTGTTGGACTTTCTTAATAAGTAAGCCTTCGTCATCACGCGCCATCTAAACAATCCAAAGCCAAATAGCAATTAACATTCGATTTAGATTAGTATTTTGACTATTTCGGCATCGAGCATCGGATTTTTGTTTTAAATTGTTTTATGAACAACTTCATAATATTTGAACTCCTTATGTTGCCACAACTATCTCCAGTTTTACTGTTTCATCGCTACCGTGATTCCCGAAGTAATTGAAAACCATTAGACTTGAAAGGAAGAAGCTCTTTGAATTGTACAAGCCCGTCTGCACCTACCGCGTACATAGTTAATAGAAACAAATTTTAACAGTACACAAATATACAACCTTAAAAAAATACGCAGAAACTTTAATAGGAATCGAGTTTCTACAAATTTGACGATTTTTAAATAGAAAGTAAGCCATCTTCAATATATAAATGCGCTACGGTAAGCTTACATCGTGGGATCGGCGGATGAACTTGCTTGCAAAATTTTTTGAACCATAATTTTGTTAAAACATCCATTTAAACTCCATTTCCTCACGACATCTTTTCGTCGTTCTCTACGGGTATAAGCTCTTGAAGGATTTGCATTTCGTGTTCACAAATCAAACGGACGAAAGGACGTTCAGTTATCTGAACTATTACTCGAAAAGACAGGCGTCAATTAATTCAAATAAAGCTTAAGAGATTGCGAGTAGAACATAGGTCTGTGCAAAACTTGATAAATCTATTCCGCAAGTAGCCTAAAAAAATATTTACAGAAACATTCTTTAAAACTTTTGTGGAATTCTTTTTAATTCTTAGTCTTTTAAATTGCAATATAAATGCCTTTAATATATTATAAGGTATGTTTGTAAAAGTAGAGATATCAGACTACGGAAGTGATTACATGATTTCTATGCAATCAGCAGACTTTAACAATAAAAGTTCTAAAAGTGATAAAGCAATAAATGGACAATGGCTCTAACAACATTGGTTATTGCACTTTACAATGTCCATTAACAAGATTTTGTTGGTAAACTCTTTCTACTCTAACCTTAGTTATCCACTGTTTTGTTAAGGTTCTCTAAATTGCCTTGAATGCTATTAAGCTAAAGCAATGAACTTTTTTTTTTTTAATCGCCCTAAAAATTATTCCAATAATGTTTTTAAGGCGCCTTAGTGATTTCTGGCACAATTTCATGTTTAGTATTTCATGTTGTCTTCTGCAATCGCCATTTGTAGAACGATAATTTCATAGAGACAATAAAAAAAAAAGAAGGTCTAAAGTTCTCTTCCTTTAAATATCACTTAATGATTTAATTATCAAAAATTTCGTGGGACGTCTTGTTTGACCCGGCCATTATGGCGACAACGCTCTGGTAATAAAATATTATGTTTAATAGACGAAATTCGTTGCTTTCTATGAGTGAAAGATAATAACGTCAATTGTTATATGTAAGTCTGCCAAATATGAGAATTTTTCTTTCAAAACTTATTTTACATTTTTCATCGTCTTATGTATCAAGACAAACGTCAACAATAACTACAAAGTTGGATTTTTAAGAAATTTTTCGTTCTGTTCGTCTTTTTTTTTTTTTTGTTGGCTTCTGTTTTAGCTCTAATTGAACGTCATATCCTATGACTATAACGCCAAGCATCTCGTCGCCAAAAGCAAATTTACAAATAAAAAAAAAAAGGGGGAAAAAAAAACATTTAAAAGCAATTAAGTAAAATAAAAAACTATTCATTATTACGAGCCATGGTTGGTAAGCATAATGTATCTAATAATTCGAAATGACTGCAAAAAACTTCTCTCATTCCTTCTCCAGTTTATTGTTAATATTGGAATATTTTTATTGTAAGTAATTGTATTCGTGTATATGCTGAAGTGTATTCCAGTTTGTTTTTTGGTTGTGATGAATTAACTCATTAGTCTATATATATATCTATAAACATATATATATATATATATATATATATATATATATATGTATATATTTTGTTTTACATTTTATGTCAGTTCTCGTTTCTCGTTTTCTCTTGTTCCACTTAATCCATGTTAAGTTTTGACATTCAATATATGATAATTCATTTAAATGTCGTCAACATTAATTCTTGCGATTTTACAAATCTTATGAAAGGATCATTCCTGAAAAGGTCTGTAGCGGTTCCAAGCTGAAAATCCTCAAGTACTAAGGAATTTTACTTAGGACAATATTTAACCGGGTCAAGTAAAAGATAATTGTTTATACCAGCAGTGGACAACTTTTTTCAGCAACGGGCCATCTCTGATTTTGGTATCGCGGCCGGGGTTATTAAACACATAAAATGAATTATTTGAATTTTGAAAGGAACCGAGCCGGACACCACGACATCATAGGCCGAATGCGGCCCGCGAGCGGACGGTTGGCCATGCCTACTTTTAACGTCGCCTTAGAAAGCTAATACAGTTCAATGTGGTGTCCCACGGAAGAAATGATTGGCCACACATAGAAAGAAATGTAATTAGGCTTAAATCTACTATAAAAGTAGGATATGACAGCAGCACAAGAAGCAAAAGGACAGCGCGACTCTAGAAAGAGCAGTAAATAAACCAGAAAACAATGAAAAATCAATTAAAAGTTACGCTGCATTACGAAATGATAACAGGCCCCTACCAGATTATACGATTTAACAGACTCGTGCAAACAATTGCTAAAGTTAAGATCGCATGTCGATTAACGGGTAACACCACTACGACAGCCTAAAAAAAGGGTACGTTTGTCATTTTGTTTGGGATAGAAGGAAAGTTAATTTAATCACAATAGGCGAGGGGCTTATTAGACTTACATTTAAGTCTAAGTCTAAATTAAAAAAAAAAAATGATTAAAAGAATGTTTTAAAATGGAAAATGGATTCATCCTCGCTGGACATCTTTAATTTGATGAAATTATTTAAGTTAACTAATTAGGTGATATTGCAGAGTTGCACGTTTACGATAGCACGAAATCGAACATTCCATTGTTCATACGGGGGTGTGATAATACCAAATTTTGAGCTGCTCATATGGACGAAAATACAGCCCATTCAACTCCTTTTGAATATCAGTTTGTATAAATGTTTCACCATTCACCTCTACAATCGTTTATTATGCTTTATGCTTCCTTATGCTTTGTACGGCTGAGCGTATGTCCGATGAGAATGTCTGCCCGACTTCTTGTCTTTGTTTAATATTAATTTAGGGTAATTTAATTAAGCTCACTTAAGTGTACACACTATGAGAAGTGCATAGACTTAATATCGCATCATGCATTGAGCATCACTTGGTAAGTGACAGAACAAAATTCTCTGGTTGCTAAAGGAATTTCTTACTAATTCCCAAAGGAAAATGAGCAAATGGAAAATTGCCTTTCTGGAAATGCATCCTTTTATGTCTCTTATTGTTGATGTTCTTTCTCCCTAAAATTGCTGCCAGGTTTTGAGCGTATGTTCACATGTGCACGTTACTTCATTGTAAATATGTTTGCAATGAAGACCTATGCAGATGTTGTCACATTTTCTTAACGAAGCTGCATTGTTCAGCAATATTCTCTGTTCCCCTTTTTCATTTTCATCCTTCATTTCAAGCTATTTTTATTAATAATTTAATAAGGAAGTCACTGAGCAAAGATTAAGCCTGTAAGTGCTATCGTTTATTTCAATTCAAAACTATTGTCACATTATTAAGAAGACAATTAAGAGTACGGTAACTGCTCATTGCGAATATGTATTTGAAGTTTCTACTGTTGGCGAGTTTATGAAGTTTAAATAAAACGCATTATTTTTCTTTTTAAACATTTGTGTTTTCTTGAATCTTATCAACCCATTTAGAACATAAATTACGTTCAGGCGAAAGATTCTTGTTTTGCGGATTTTTAACAAGATAAGGAAACGCACAATTGGTTTACAAAGAAGAAATATTCTTCGACTGCATGCCGCCAGTAAATAATATTTTAATCGTCAATCAAAAATAATTTTTCCTTTCTCTCTCATATCCGTCGCTTTTCTTTGTCCATTCATAAAATATTTCAACATAAACGCATCTTAGTGGACGAGCCACAAATTCTATTTTCTACTTCCTATCCTCGATATTGGTCTGTCGCTTTCTTATTAATTAATATAATTTGTGCACTTTTAAATTTTATTTAATTGTAAAACAAAACTATCGTTGGCTCGTATGCAACTCTTATTGTATTGCGTCTATTTATTAACTTTGCTTTGCTTTCTTTACAGTGTTGCATTTTAGGTAAAACAAGTTTAACATAACCTTCGCTTGCAGCTTTGACGACTTTGACTCTTCGATTAGAGTTAGAAGGGACACAATTGGGAATCTTATAAACTTTCTTCACTTAAACGGTTGACAATCTCAACTTAGAATCATCCTGTGAATATGCTTTTTTTGCTTTATCTTTGACCGCATTTGCGTTTCGATGTAAATGAATGTCAGCTATTCCTTGGGGATGTTCAATGAAAAAACTATTCAAACCAATCCAATTAACTTGAAAAACCGTTTGAGAGACGGCAAAACGCACCCTTTATTTTAGGTAAAAACATCGTGTGGAAATATCGCGCATTATTGAAATAAGCACATTTTCTTTGTCAACTTCCGCAAAAAGTGCCATAACTCGCCCGCACATTACTTGATCTTCGTTTGTGCGATAGGAAAATGTTAATTGATCTGAATAGAGGATTATAAGCTTAGGAAGTTTGATTTGCTTTCCTCTTTCGCGCTTTAGCTCGATTCGCTGCCGAACGAGCTTTATGCTCTTGTTTAAGGCACTTAGCCACTGATGAATTAAATCCATTACAAGCTCCTATAAATTTTGCAAATTTATTCTCCTCGTGACACTTTTTTAATTCGTCTATCAATTGATTACAATCCTGTGTATGTAAATGCGGTGATAAGTCGGTATTCATTATCTTTTCCTTAAAAGAAAATTCTACGAAAATGTTGTAATTTTTCTATAGTTATTTTTCTTCCTTTCAATTGTTTAATAATTTCGAAGATATAAAATATACTTGACATCAGCTGTGAGACAAACACGTAGTCGAAAGTTAGCTTCCGCTTTCGTTTTCATCTATGTGGGTAAATAGCTGAAGACAAACGCGAAAGTTAAATGTTTCGTAGGTGATTAACCTCCTGGTTTCACTCCGCCGTACTTGTTTTTTTTTCGTAAATAAAAGACTTTGGGGCTTTTGCAAATTCTGAATAGTACAGTTTAGGTCTCCATAATGCAAATAGAGAGGTCTATATAGAGCTCAGACGGATTAAAGATTATATCAACTGAATTTTTAATTTCGGCTATTTGTTCTGTTTATTATGGGCGGACGTAGAGTTCGATTTAGTTGATTTTTTAACTGAGCCGAACAAAAGTTGTAAGAAGCGATTTAAAAAGAAGTTCTTCTACGAAAAGCTTAGAGCCCACTCGCTGATAGACGTGACTCCTAAATCCGGAAACCTTTTAGTTTATTTGCTTAACGAAAATTTTTGTCTGTATGAGCCACAACTCATTCGCCATAAGTACTAAGTAACGAAAAGAAGCCACATGGCTTGTGGTACATGGCACTTTTAACAAAACTTAAAAATTCCCAAAATGATTAAAAATTCTCTGTCAAATTCCACTGAGCATCGTGTTCGTATATAAAAATCTGACGACAGCTAACCTACAATTATTTTTCTGTTGTTGTTCTGTCATGGAATTTTTTATTTAAATTTAATTTAATTTAATAATAAAAATCTCTTAAAGTCTGTATACAGATTTACATTATTCATGCCTGGTTGAAGGTTAGCAATTATGTAATATATTTACGTCAACAATTACAGTCTCCAATAGAATATTCATTGAATATTCTACGAAACAAAGTTTCTGAATTGGTTTTTGTTGCTTTTCTATCCTCCCAATTAATTATAATACAATCTGTAAAAAGGCAACCCAAGAGCACTCTTATCTTTACTGAACACATTTGCATTTGTTTATTTTTAAGGCGTTTACAAATCCGTCATAACGAAACATAAATTTAAAAAAAAAATTCGTTTGGTAACTTACCTCTTATTCGAAACCAAGAGAGAGAAGACCACAAACCAACCTGAAAGCAATAATTTATTAATATTGCCTGTTGAGACTAATGTTTTGATATTTTTTTATTTATTTGGTGGTTTTTTTTTTTTTTTTTTTTTGAGATTGTCTATTTATTTATATTAGGCATTAGCACTAAAATTTCATCTTTAGTTGCTTTAGAAAACCGAATTAAAAATGAGCTCCCATCGCTTTATTTATGATGTACATAAATAAGTAAGAAAATTATATTCAGCTGTGACCGAATCTTTTATACTCATGATCGCTGTCCTAAAAGAGACTGAAAAAAAAAGGAAGAAGTTAGGTGGGCATGGCTGATTTGAACAAAAGTGGAAATTTATATTTATATATAACAACCGAGCAGCAAACACGGTAAGCAAATGTATTCTTGGTTGATGTTGCATTCTAGATGTGTACTATGCTCGATTTGGTCCATTTCCAAATTCTGTTGCAAATTTAGACGTGATACGTTCAGTGTTGCGAACTGGAAATAGTTTACCGCGGACACTACACAGTTTGGCATTCATGTTTCGAACAGGCGGACATGTCCAGGTGAATTCCGGATTCGACATCGGTCAAGAATACATACACTTTATGGAGTTTTTGAACATTAGAAGCTCACACATTGATGCTACGCAGCCGATTTGTTGCTCATTTTCAATACAAACCTGTGTGCAAGAACTTCGAATGTTTCTGTCTAATTTGAACCCAATATCTTCACTTTTGAAGCTAGAAGAATATTTAAAACAGACACTACACAGACGGACAGATGGACAAGCTTAAATCGATTCCGCAACTTCCTAGTGAATGTTGTAAACGTTTTGACATAGTGACATAAACTCTTCATTTTTCAGTATTAGGTATAAAAATATTTGAAAAAACTAACTGTTTGATGTAAATATATCTCGTGTATCTCTCGGAAAGAGTCATATGAAAGTTGTATTATCATCATTAGTGAATGTACGAAATTTCATTTCATTACAAGACAAAGCGAGGTGAGGCATATCAATATGTAAATCGTGTCAATCATGTCAGATATCGTCTAAAATTCAAATCATATTTTTATATAGTTTGATAGAGCACACAGTACGTAATTGTAGAAAGTAAAGAACATTTTTATCAGCTCTGCTCTACTTAAATACAACTTTATTTGTTAATGAGCCCTCAACCCATTTTGTTTGATTCCAGATTTTGGTTTGGTAATTTTATGAAAATTTAACATAGATAATAAAGTGGTAAAGAGTTTTCCTACCGTTCTATTTAGGTTCTCAATTTGAAGTCGAACATATAGGTACAGCACTTTCTCCATACCCCTGTTCTGCTAATAAGCCTTCCTACCTAACGAAGACTTGTGATGCTCGTCACAAGAAAAGACGCCTTACGCAGTTGATGATTGATGAAAAGTTTAATAACGACATCACAGAAATTCAACAAGCGCAAAAGGATTAAGAGCAATGTAAGGATTAAATCTGATGTTCATGACTAGCTTTCAAGAGGTTTGTAAGCAAAGGATTTATCGAAGACGCGTTGAGCCATGACATTCAAAGGAAGGATGATTAAGTGTGTAAGAGCTCAATAGAGTAAACAAGTTACCTTAAATAATTTTTTTATAAATGATTCTTCTACAATGGTGTAAAAATATTCCGCTAATCTATATTCACAACATAAGGATACGAATCTATTCTCGGATATATTGCTATAAACACAAGTAAAATTGGAAAATTCATTTTACGCAATAATATTTTTTCGTGCCTTCGATACCTTTTTTTATGCACTATAAATACTTGGCATTTGCAACATATCCCCTTTGGGGATGAAAACTGTACAAAAGCGATCCAGCTTTTGCAAAGTCCGCGTGCTGCATACTAAAATAAAGGTGAAGGAATAATAAACACGTGCGCACAAAAAATTTAAAGTGAACAACGTTTTTTCAAGCGCTTACACCAGCCATACATATTAAACGACTTGACCAAACCGTAGCGTAATTTATGTTCTCTTGGTAACCACGGTGTTGCACGCATATACCATACACATTCTGCGTTCCTTCTTAAGGTTTATTTAAGAATAGAAATAAGATAAATTCTAATTCTATGACTAATGCTCTGACTCTCTGAGTCACCAAGAATTTGACACAAGGTTTACCATTAATTCATCGAGAAGACATATGGTGTCCGTTTATCTTGCCTAACGAAAGCATTACAGCGTCAACACTTCGCTAACATGATTAAATAGTCTACAACGTGACTTAATAATATACCATAACTGCCTCGTGATGATAAGTGAAATTACACTTTTTTTTTTTTTTTTTTTGAGAAGCTTCGTATTTTACTGTCTATCTTAACTGCAGTGTTTATGTTTGTCCCCCAAAGCACACGTCGAAGTTTGCGAATAACGAAACATACAAATCCAATAACAATTATATTAACAGATCTCCGTAGGGCTTTTATTGTGGTATGAATACCACCGACACAATATTGTGAAGTATTTTCGTCCACAAAAAACAACAAACAAATCAATGTCGGCGAAGATATAATTTTAATTTTTTTAAGCAACGATTTAATGCTGAAAATGTAGATCACGACAACAGCGTAACGGCTAGATGAAGGAAAAAGCAAGTAAGAATATTATAGTCGGGCAAGGTCGACCATTGCATACCACGCATCACTGATGCAATCATTCATTCATTTTCTTAATAAGAAACCAAAAATATGCATAGGCATACGTTCCATGAAAGCTCGCATTTTGGAAGATGCCCGAAATAACACGTGAGGCGATTCAAATTTAGAAAACTTGATTTACTTCCTAAAAACTTTATTATTTTTCACTTTCCATCATAAAAAACTAGACATTAGAATTTCCATATAAGGGCTTGGTTTTCGTGACAAACCCCTACCTATTGTATGGTTTATATAATTGACCTATGTGATCCAAATTCTGTATCGTTAATTTTTTTGGCTAAACTGCTATTATGGACCAGTTTTCATCACTTATTCATCAAATATTAAATATTAAGCCTTTTTCTGAAGGGATTACTATTAATGAGAAATTTTGCATGAAGTGGAATCCAAGAAACAGACCCACGTGGTTCAAATCTGATCCACTTAATTTTCATGTCAAATTATTATCATGAACAAATTTTCGTGGTTTCAAATTGCAAGCTGTTTTTAAAAATGGGTCAAAGTATAGAAAATGGTTCGGATCACAAAACTTTTTCTACTACTTTCCACATAAAGCCTTGTTTAGAAAACCGTGCAACATATAACTCCATAAAGTGAAATAGCGTTAAGTTAGTGCGTCATGGCCGACTATAATGCTTTTACTTATTTAATTTATTTGTGTTTCTTAATAACCAAAGCAATCATATAAGAAGACGGAAAGCGAAAATGCAGGAAAGGAAAATATTTGGCATTGGAAAGAAAAAAAAATATTACCCAAGAGAATGAATTTTGTTTGTCCAGTAGGTACTTAGCCATGAAACACTGAAATATTTTTTGAAATCGAATCATAACATATATAAAATAAGGACGGAAAGACACGCGCAACAATGAAAGATAATATTGGAAACGAAACGTAACGGAAACGCGAGTTTCAAAGAATATTAAAGATCATGTCAAACTTTTGTGCAACAAAACATTCATATCGGCCTACACTTAAACTGAATCTAATCTTTTGGTTTTTATATTCTCTGCCGTGGAAAAGGAATATATTCATCTTCCTGAAATGTTTGCAGCACTCATAAGGAAGCTTCAAACATCCCATAATAACATCCCATATAAGTATCCCTGATCAGCAATAAATTTTGAATAGATATAAACATGTGCTCCTGGTCAATATGCAACAATGTCCGGGCCACAAAGTCAAGCTGTCAGCTTCAAATACAACAAGAACATTGGAAGTTCTTTGAAATGAATTGGCATCGAAAATACCCCAAATCTTTCGAAGGACGCGCTTACAATCCGGCGTAAAATAAAAACACCTCTATATTCCAAGAGAAAAAATATTGCTTTTGTTTGCTCATTACCCACAAACCAGATACAGCTTTAAAAAGTTCCACATATATTCTACGGGCGATCACGGGCGTCAAATCGACCATGCTCACCCAATATCACAATGTATCAAAATTTTAGTATTTTGTGCAAAGAGTTGAAATGCAGAGAAGCCCCTTTCAAAAATCTGATCAAGTCTATACATGCTTGATCAGTGTGAAATTCGGAATCCAGTCAAGTGCATCCACTTATTTATCTTTCTATTCGTCTGTCTCTTATCGAAAATAGGCCAAAACTATGAAGGGCTATGCCTACGATGCGAAAAAAACTGCGAGCACCTTTCCTTTCTTGCTCATTATTCGTAAATTACAATAAACATCCGATAAAAGTTTTCACATGTATTCTACAAACATCGGTAAAACAGGTCAAACGCTGCCCCTAACGATCGCAGTGAGAGAGAAAGAAACGCCTAAGAAAGACTCTTTCGAAACTTAGAATCAGTAGTTGATGATGTAGGACTTATGATAAGTGTTTGCAACTTAGCGTTAAATGAGAGTAACTGCTAATAAGCGTAATCAGCATTCGGCAAAAGAAAGCTAAGGATAAAAGAACGACTGCTTTGTTTATCAGCGATTATGCGATCACGAGATAAGTTTCTTCTTAGGCGACCTTGTGATAGGAAACGCCGGAAGAATATTTTATTAAGTTCAAAACCAATATCCACCTACTTTTCTTGAACAACGAAAGCTCTCTGCAACGATCCGGACGGTCTGGTGTTTGGGATGACCGTTCGGACTTACTTCCAAAACCGAGCACCCCCGTACAGTCTTCCAAACGCATAATTACTTTCTGATTAGAATAAAATGTAATTTCCTTTTACTTTAATCGAGCATTATAAGAACAAGTCTCCCTCCCATGAAACATGTTAGAAAAATACATCATCTGTGTGGTACTTACCTAAAGAACAAAGAAAAAGTCAAACACGGAATTTGTAGTAAATATGAAAAACTAAAAAAGAAATTAAATTCGATTATGGCTTACAATCTAACAGTTGTTTTATTTACTGAATAGATGGGCTACGCTTTACAAGTCAAGATGAAGAGCACAAATATTTAGTGAAAATTTTTAGATCCGATTCGAAGTGTATGGTGACGTATATTAGAAGTCTCATAGCCCTTAAGAGTTTGATATTTTTTACGTCTCAGCTAGGACACAACATGTTTTGCATACGACTGAGTAATATATTCTTAATTGTGAATAAGAAAAAAAGTTCAATTGTACAGAAAACAAAAACAATTTCTATCGCACTTTAAAATATCATTAAAAAGCTTTAAGTAAAAAGTTTTATTTATTGCATTTGGCCGTAGATGTGGTAGACTTTCACATTTTATTAGCGAACGGTGGTTTCTTTTAATGACATAAACTCATTTCTTTTTACCTTTTTATTTCCTTCTCCTTTAATATATCATCAAATGTTTATAATCCATTACAACGAATATCGATCACAGATTCCTTCAAGTACACTTGTTTACGTCTGTCGATTTGTTTACGAATTAATCTTAAAATTTTACCTTGAATAATGTCATGAAAGTTGCCTCCCGATTGTCGCCATTAAAGATTTGCCCTTGGATGTTCACTGGCAGTTAACCCACATTTAACAAATTTTTATTTTTTGTACGCAAGACCAAAGTGTATGTTTCCACATCTTGAAGAGGATATTCTTATAAGATATATACAAACTTAAGATACTAAATTGGTTCGACAGTCCGGCCGCTCGTTGTTCCGACTCATATCCAAAGAATAAATTATCTTTCGGTTCCTGACTAGTTGCCCCCGGCACACTTTTGTCTTAATGTTTGCATATGCTTGATTAGCTTAAGATCGGATTGAATCGGTCCAGCATTAATATTCAACGCTTAGATTACGTTAATGAAGGTGATACTCCCACATACCTTCAATGTAAAAAATGTTTCTAACCTCTTGTGAAAGTATAATTTTTCCTATGGGGTCTGTACATTTTTCGGTGGATTATTTTGCAGTGAAATGTTATTTTTCTATAAAAGCTACATATCGTATTACATGTTCTGGAAGACTTTAGCCTTTTTAACACGACTAAGAAATAGGTGCAGTAAAATTCGCTTTCATTTAAATAATTCCCGTTTTTTTATTTTTTTTTATATTTTGCTCTTGCTGTTGTACATTATGGTCGCATTAAGCTGCTTTATGTCGTCGTTTGTATTATACATTTGCATTCGGATACAATAAATCACATGGGTGACCGCAGCGATGACAAACGGTGGCCAGTTAACATGGAAAACGAAAGAAAATAAAGAAAAGCGTGGGCTTTTTAATGCAATTTAATGTTTCAAGTTTTGTCTGTTACTTCGTCCAATATAAATACTTACTTACTTACTGTAGAATTTGTTTTTTGTTTTTTTTTGTTTTAAGGTTTATTTACTTGCTACCGTTACAAATTTGTTACGGTTTCGCACGTCTGTACGCGGTCTTTTTCATAAAAAGTAATTGTTTGAAAAAATAAAACTTGTTTAACATTAAGTGGCTTATATTTGACCAAAGCTACAGTAAGTATAGTCTGGACAGACTAAAAAACATTCTCTAGTCTTCATTTGCCTAGTAATACCTTGTAATAAAAAAGTTGTAAAAACATTTCAAAAGTTTTTTAAGTACTTGCTTAACCTGCGCTGAAAAAATGTAAATAAACACCTACACATACATACACACACACACACACACACACCTCTTTATTTAAAATATAAATTTAAACTGAACGTTTATACTTCCGTTAAACTTTGTCTTTCAAACAAAAACATCATTTTAGTAGTACTTAAGTAACAAGGGCACGTTGTCAGAAGATTTTAACTTAAGCTGCTTTTTTCAAAGTGAAAGAAAGTGATTGTTATGTTTTTGCATTTTTATATCCAACAACCATCCTATAATGGAGTGTATTGAGTTTATTATTGCTTTTGTAATATGTCCAAATAAAATTTGAGTATCATCTCTTACAAGCAGAAAATTTTCCCTATACGATTATCCTAATCCGCTTGTCTATAATGACGTCTCCTTGCTACTTACGTTAATGTTTGCAAATTTTCGCTTAAAAGCGAAGTGGGTTTTCTGGTTTTTATACAGGCATGTCTAACACAGACGGTGAATTTAATTTGAATGTCTTATTGTAGCTCGATTCGGTGATTATCTACGATATTTTCTAAGACGAATGAAGATCTTTTTCGCGTAAATTGCTCTCAAAAACTTCTTATTGTACCATTTTGTTAGTATCAACTTCATAGGACACATGTACGTGAAAATCGAAACCGGGCAAACTTTAATGGTAACCGTTTACAAGCGACACATTTCAATATTTTCAGATTTAGTGTTATTTTTAACACAAAATATTTTGAATTATAGAAGTACGGACATCTTCCATATACCTATTTTGACGAAAGTCTGTCAATTTCACTAATAAATTTTGCGAATTTCCACAATCGCAAAAATAGAGCTAAGAAGTTGAGTTTTGGCACAAACATTCCCTAATCGATTAAGAATCTAAAGCTAGAAAAGAGGTGTGATCCGCCCACATACTTGCTCTCAATGTAGGACCAACTGAAAGCACTTCGAAAAACAGAGACAATTTTTATCAACTTTTCTTTCAAACAATGGGAATTTTAATACGGTAAATGTGTTAGTAAAATGCCATTGTCCAGATAATTGCCAGAACTATCTGCATCTTCAGCATAAAAATAGCCCCAATTCGTTGCTTTACGATAAAATTTTAAATCCAAATTATTTCCAATTTATTTTAATTGTATAAAGACGATATTAAACCAACTAGAGGTTTAACTTAAATTGAACCTTAATTTCCTATATCAACATACCCCTGATAAAATCCTCGAGCCAAGATCAAAATTCAAACAATTCGGATCAAGAACCCACCCAAAGTAATTAATATATTTATAACAACACTACAGTGGTGTAGGTTCTAATTAATACTTCTTTTAAATTGCCAATTATGAGGTCGGATAAGAAAAGGATACGATATATGCGCGTTATATCGAGTGCATGAGTGCATATTCACTCTTCCTTGTTATTAAAAAATTCTGCACAAATCGCTTATAATTATTTTCGACCTTTTTATGTCTATTTGATATGTTTTTGCAATATCTTCAAGTAAATATTTAACAACAACAATTTCTTGTATTTTGCTTAATAGATTTGTCCGTTTACAGAATTTGTTGACTTCGTGTACAAATAAAAACTTGCTTACAGACATGGACACGTAAATAGCATACACTTCGCTACAATAAAGAACATAAGAGTTTATAGAGAGACTTATAAAAAATACATAAAAAATTTTGAAAAATCTTGAAACTGTCCTTCAGAAAAAATTAAATAAATTTTAAAAGTAATAATAATAATAATAATAATAATAATAATAAAATATTTAAATAATTGAACGAAAGAATTCAATACTAACTCCAAAGTAGTGAACTTTGAACGTAAAAACAAATTGAAAAAGAAAATGCTGGGAAACCATTCCAAGGATTAAAAATTAGTTAGGGCCAGTTATGGTTCTCATTATCAAGCCACAAAGTCGATTCAACTGTATCGATCATATGAACGTTTTCACTTTCGATATAGAAGAGAAATCATGCGCTGCCAAGTGCTATGGACCAATTCCTCGCTAAAAGTTGCTCTATAAAGAGAACGTATTCAACCAAAGCTGAAAATTGCATTCAAGCGAGCTAAATAACGCTTTTTTCTTAGTTACTCATTCGATGTATACCACAATATCAACTACCGCTTGACATATGGAACGACCGTTCTTAACAAGCTCTTGAAATATCTCCTGCAGTACGCAATACCAGAAGCATTGATTATATATCTTTTAGTTAACTGGCTCTCACCTTTGGACGGCGTACCTTGAAAGCCATTTGTTTGCGAGTTCTCTATGGCTTTTGTTATTCGAAAGCATTGAGTGAAATATCTAAAGATACACGTTAGGTAATGCGTTCTTACTATGAAAAACTTGTTAAGTGTACGGCGAGAACAGTGTGAGGGAACGAAAATTTCGATGTCAAAGATGCATCTCGTTCTGATCGACTAGTCACTGAAAAAGTTGATGAAATTTTGCAAGACCGACACGCTGCTGCTGCCAGGAAATAGTGAACGCACTAAACATCAACCAAATGACAGTTTGGAATCATTTGAAAGGAGCAGGCTACAAAAAAAAGCTCAAAAGCAGACCAAAAAACCGCGGAACATTATATATAACGAATTGAAAGCCAACTTTTTACTTTTCAGAAAACATCTTAAAGCGGATTTATTCTTGATAGCTCCTCTTTCAATACAATTCCATTTGAAACTGCAGATATTTATTTTCTCATTTATTTGCAGCAATTGAGAGGCTTCTAGCGAAACGTCAACACCGTCGTGAAAATAAGTTTCCTTTTGTTTAGGAAATCAAAAGTTTATTGCCATAATTTTTATGTGGTCGTAAACCTTACGAATAAAGTATTTATATGTGCATATACAAATACACATATGTATGTAAATGAATTCACCATCATACCATTCAGGCTATGCTTGCCTTTTAGGACACTGCTTCTACGTATCCAATCACTTCAATAAATATTAGGAATATTTCAATCATCATTTGTTGCACAACAACGCGTCACAAGAACGTGAAAAGCACAGCAAGCATCAATTTTTGTGCAAGTAATTTTCAAAAGCCGCTTTCGACACACCAAACTGTTGCAAAAATACACATGCTACGATATTTATATTTTAATTTAAGTTGTTATGCAACGTGACAGGGTTTGAAGCGTCCCGCAGAGTTCTTCTATGTCTTACAAGGTTCTTTTTCCGCCAGCCTCGATGTGCTTCTATGTGCCAAATAACGTAGTTTGAGCAAAGGAATCGTTTCTCCTTATATTCATGTAAACCTCCACATTACTTGATTATTTAATAACAACGTTTTACTTACCCTTTTCTCGTTTTGCTTAGTAAGATCGTTTACGCTTGTTGGCGTTAAGACCAATATACGCATTAGAGTAATGAGTTTTTAGTATGTTGATGCTTTGCGCTTTTTCAATGATAGCGACAGTATATGATGACGTATGGACTCTTCTTTTACAAATTTTAAATTTATTGTTTCGTCTCGACTGTTGTTGTAAGTAGCAATTCTGCTTGGGTTTTTAAAAACCAATACTAACAGAAAGCATGAGCTATAATTTGACAGATTTGGGAGAGCAAAAAGACACGAAAATGAAACCTAACTAACGCGATCAAGTTTTCTTGATTCTTTCCAAATGTTCATCTTTATCTTTGTAAAATATTTCCACTACTTCCACATTAACGGCAATAATTTTCGATCGGTTTAAAATCGTTTCTCCATTAATGTTGTCAATTGGCCTCAACGCCTTTAAGTATTTACGTATTTACTTTTACCGGATTTTTGGTTTAAATTTGCTATACTCATGTGTCCATGGCTGTAAGCAAAGAAATGTGTTTGTAATCATGGTCAACATGAGCAAATAACTTTTCGTTCTTCGTAGAAATGAGAAAGTGTTAAGCACTAAAAACATGGTTTCTTCAGAAGGCATGCGATATATGTGGTCATATAAATGTAAATATTTACCTACTCATGCCAAGGTATATGTATGCTTAAATATACGTACATGTACATACCATTATTAGAAATGTCTTAAAGTGTATAAAAAAACTTTGGCAAACTTTAATAATAAAATTTTTACTGAATTAAATTAAGGAAACGAAGAAAATCTTGTAATTCTCTACTTAGTAAGAATGCAGCTCAGAGTACTCACAGAGCTTAAAAGCAAAAAGCGAACATATTTTTTTTAGGGGAGAAACTTCATTTTTTATTTCATATTTTTTATATATATTTTACGATAAAAAAAAACTAACTTGTTTTTGTGTTTTTCTTAAAGCTACTTGTGAATGGAAGGAACACGATCTTAAAGGTCGTAATATTAAAAATGATACCATCAATGTGGTGTCAATGTGGAACAATGCCAAGACAGCAGTACGCGACGTTTACATATAACTGAATTTTCATACACATTGCTTAAGCTTGCTAGCTATATAAAATCCCCAGAGTTGTATTGAATATAATTAAACGGCTATAAACACACCTTCTTTCTAAATTTTCTAACAATTCGCAACAAAAGACCTAGATGTTGGAATCCGCTTAAAGTCTGTAAAAATGAATTCGTCATGCTTTAAAATTAAACAAGAAGTTTGTTTTTTAGTCGCGATCGATTCAGAATTTTATGCTGATCAAGAGGGCATACACTTTGAAACTTCCTTCTGGGCGTTACATATGTTTTGACAAAATGAATATACCCCTCATTTTTCGGTTATGGATGATCAAAACTAAAATGTTCTAAGGAGTGCTTATCTCACTACTTTTCTTCGTATTTCATATGATAAAAGTTCTTTGCTGTCCCTTGCGAGGATTGCTGTTGTTTGTCTTTCATTTGGAAAGCAAAGTTTCTTGCTCTGGCCTCCCTTTTTGCTGGGTGGCGGAAATAGCCACCCGAAAGCGAAAAGTTGCGCTTAAGTGTCCGCCAAAATGTCCGCTTCCGTGAAGCTGGTGTAGTTATATCGCAACCTAGTCTCACTCTCAACGAGTATCGACTCGTTTACATATACATAAATGTAAAATGGTAAAAAATATTGCTAAAAAACATCGAATTTAAATAAATTAAAATATTTAAAGAAGTAAAAAAAAAAAATAAATAATTAACTAAATTAAATTGAGCTTTCTTTTTACAAATTTTTTTTTTTTTTTTTTATATCCAACATCGATCGATTTATATTAATTTTGTCAAAACGTTTGCGACATATAAAACACATATACTGTGGATCACCATTACATTCTAAGTCAGCATTACATTCTGAATTAACTTAAGCATGCCCCTCTATCCATCTGTTTGTCTATCTGTCTGTTTGTGTAAGGCCTTTAAATTTGAATTGGAAGTTCTTGCACGTAGGTTGGTATCGAGAATAATCGAAGTCGGTTGAATGGCCCGCCTACACGATAACACAAGTTGAAAGCACCC
>CCAG010021682.1:0-36509 GCA_001077435.1 Glossina morsitans morsitans | reverse complement strand
TCTACAATTAAGAACGTAGATGTTAAATATAGACATCTATTACAATTTGGATGACTACAGGTGTCTTAATATCATAAACATGATTTAAAAATTTAGTTGCAAACTGTTTATAGTTAGGTCCTGAACCTTTCTGTGGCGTACCAAGAAGCCATATTAACCGGCTGTTATGGCAATTGGCGGAAAAGAAATCGGACTGCCGCTGAAAGCAATGTACAGGACAATGGAAGGCAAAAAGATTCATAAAATCTTCCGGTATGGCACTTAAGCTAATGGAACTACGAAGAAGTGACTTACGTTTAGTCACGGGCTTGTGCACAGGTCATCTGGAAAACGTGGGTATATTCGATACCGATTCGTGCAGATTCGATCAAAAGGCGAGGGAGACGTCCCGCCATATTCTATGTGAATGTCAGGCCATTTGCAGAATCAGACACCACGTGTTTGGCAACGATATGGTTGGCCGATCCAAGGAAGGTGGCGGGATTAATAAAAATCCTTAAACTGGAGGGCCAGGGGGCACGGACGAGTACAATAGAACTTCTCGGTCGCGGCGCGATTTATAATAATAATAATTATAGTTAATAAAGGCTCCGGCTGACATATTCTTTAGTCTCGATTGCTACGAGTTAAGTAATAAAGTTTCAAAGGATACTAACTGTAAGTATATCACAAAGGCAATCTTTATGTCAATAAAATGTCTTACATTAATGATGCAAGGCCTATGGGAAATACTTTGTGTGAGCCAGAAGTTCTATTCTCTATGATCAAGATCGGAAGAGCGGTTCAGCAGGAATGCCGAGACCGATCTCGTATGCCGTCTTTCGAGGCGAAATGGTCCTACGTGACTGCATTAATCTGACGCAATGGTACTAAACAAGAAGCAGGGATGATTAATACGCCGCAATCAGGAGACGTAACCGGGCCAAGTTGAAGATTACTTCGTGAATTACTTCTTTTGCACACGAGTGCAATTATGCGAACGTTCATTATTTTCAAAAATAACGTTTTTTGCACGTAACGTCGCAAATCACTTTTTAACTATTTCATAGATTACATCATTTTCGCCAGAAACCAAGGGAATCATTTCCGTAGCCTCAGCTGCGCACTTTTCTACTTTAAAACAGACTAACATGCAGTGCCGTAAGTAGCGCTTCTTGACATATATCTCTTTATATTTTGAAATACGCTGAACGACAATCGGTAAACGAATGAATCTTACGCCCTATAAACGCCAATGTCAAAGTTATCCATATCCAAATTTTCAGAAGGAATGAACACATCGAGTATGTTTTGTAAGACAAACAATTTCAACACAAAGAACTTATTAAGGCTCCTAATATATACAATTAACGTTTCCTATTACTTAACTTTCTCGAATTCGTTTTTTTTTTTTTTTTATCTAATGTCTTTAAAACGGAGATTATAAGAGATATATAAACGATTGTAAAATAAAAACTTTACACTTATCTCTTCTAACCTCTCTACGTTTGATGTGTATCTTCTTTAGAAGGAGAGATAAAGAAAAAAAAAAAAAATTGACCTATTTTATAGCTATGCCAATGCCATTGCCATTTTCGACAAATTTTTCCAACTCGTTCAATTGATATTTAAGTCTCGTAATTCTGAACAACAGTTTACGTGATATGGTTATTCACATAAGGATTCATGTAAGCATTCACATTGAATACTTGTTGATACATATCCATATATGATTCATTCACCAACACTATCAGTTCTTGTATTATTTGGCTCATTCTCGCCTTGTGTATGGTAGGTCGAGATAATTTTTATAGAATAAAGAAGAAAAGAAATTCTTTCTAAGTTCATCATCAGTATCTTACAATAAATAAAGAAAGTATATTAACATTCAAAGTCTTATGGTGGCAGTGGTTTTTATTTTGACGACGACTATGGCCATCTATGATAGTATAATGGCAGCGTATATCACAGTTAAATGACGTCAAATGATGTGTGCTACCGTATCAAGCAAATGGCTATGAATAATAATTGAATATATGGAGATGTGTGCTTTTGTGTGTGTTGTGTGTGTGTGTGTGTGTGTGTCTTTTTATGTATCTATTACTTGAGCATACCATAGTTAAAGAGTACATAAGCAAGTAATGAAATAAGTAAAGTCGCTTTCGGCACTGCAGCCAACCACTTAGCGTATGCATGTATGTAAAAACGTCAACGATTTACTATCGAGAGACAATAGCATTTGACCGAGTTTACAAATGAAACGAAGTACACATTCGCAGGATGTATTTCTTTGAAATTTTTTTCATTTTCAAACTACACTGACAATAACGAAATGCAAATATTTGTTCATTTCCCAGTAAATAATTTATCACTTTATAGTAACAAGATAAACAAAAGCAAATTAAGACAAGTAGAAGTTATACTAAAATCAATGTAAGGATTTTGATAAACAATTTTAATACGCAAATCTATTTTCGTTTTACCTGCCATCGCAAAAAATACTCCATCCACCATCAAAATGGTCGGAAAAATTTCAAAAATACTTGATTTGCATGCTCTTGATTTGCATGGTCACGATGGGTCTATTCGCCGTTCGAGTTTCAGCAACCGTAAAAACTACGTGAATAATTCAAGCAGAGAATAAATGTCCAAATGAATTACGCTCTTTTGCGTGCTTAATTAACGGCTACAAACCGGCTTAAACTAAAAAAAGGAATTCCTATTCGTTTATCGACTTATATCGTATGTAACTTAAATCTTGATTTTGAAAAATCTAGCTGCACTTTGTAAGGAACTGAACACATCTACAAATATTTACATATTTCATTTTGTTTATGTATTGGTTATTAGTAAAAGTAGGTGACTTTACCTTTTATTATATCGAACGATTCAAAAAATGATTCTCTAAACTTGTCTGTCTAACCGTCCGTCTTATTTTCTTGTGTTTAACCTAAAGACCAGAATTTTCAAAAATTTTTGATAAGATTTGTTACGCTGACGTTTTGGCCTAAGAACTTGCACTATTGAAACTGGTTCGAATCGGACTACTTTTTCGATCACTTCCCATACAACATTTTATGCTTGAAATATCTTTATACGAATAAATGTAGGATGGTGTAGGGCATTTAGTAGTAGGCCTTACCCCACTATAGTGCTTTAACTTATTTTCTTTCTAGATTTTTTAGCGCTGTCTTTTAAATGATATTTTAAAAAAATACTGCACCAAAAGGTTTTGGATAATTTATTTGAAATTTTACTCGTTAACAACAGATATATTTTCTTTGATCGAATAATGACGAAAATTTAAAGCTTTCCGTTTTAGCGAGCGTATCACGTTTGTGCGGACGTATGCAACAGCTAGACGGACTTAAAAAATATCCACCTTTCTTATCTAAGCTTGTCTGTCCATATGTGCGTCCGCCCGTCTATGTACACGATGTCTGTCCGTCTCATCTTGTGTTTAAACTACAGCTTGCTATTTACGAGATATTTTTATGAAATTTTGTACACTGATATGTTTTACCCCAAGGGCGAACGCTATTGGAATGGCCCACTTTTCCGACCACTCGCCTTTTTTTAAATAATCGTTATATGGAAAACAATAGTAATTTTCAAAAGTTGCTGAGCAATAGGATTTCGACATTCTAAATTGTTATGAACAGGGAAAATGTTTTGAACTCCCCTCATATAGCCGTTCCTACGACAACTAAATGCTTTTATAATAAAAAGATGCAGTTTTCAATATTTTATGGTGAAAATTGGTTCATAACAGTAAATTGATAAAGAAGTCAACCTTACCGAATTGCACCATGTAGATCTATTTTTGTGATATCATCGCGGATGGGGATACTTAAGAACTGTGAACCTTTAAAAGGCCTAATTGTTAATATTTTATGGTGAAAATTTGCTTCTAATAGCAACTTGACGTAAAAAATACGTGGATCAAATTTAAAGCATATGGGTGCATTTATTGGACTCAAGTCCATATGAGATTTGTCATCAACAGTAAATCCTACGGTAGGGGATTTGGCTCACATAGGTCTACTTTTAGATCCTACCTTTTATGTAAAGCAAGCCATTATATGGATAGAAACTATAATTTCTAGTTCTTCACGACGAAAAATAAAAAATAATAAAATTTTTGGAAGTAAAATTAGCAAAATTTCGATCACGTCGTGTGAAGTTCTGAATATCCTTCAATACGCGAGCTTTCGGGAAAAGTAGGCTGTAATTTTTGGTACATTATTACCAAAATGAGTAATTAAACTTGCAAGGCGAAATGGTGTAGAGTGTCTAATGCTCGGTCTTGCCCGACTATAATGCTCTTATTTGATTTCGTTAACCTTTTTTAGCGTCTGGAACTAAATCAAATTGTGATTTTTTCCAGTTATAAAACACGGTAAGTATTCAAAATTACGCTAAACGGAAATTTTAATTTTAAACGCACCGGGTAATCGATTACGTTTAAATATTTTTTACGCAAACTGTGCAAACTGATGAATATTGGATATTTTATACGCACATATATAGGGATAGACAGAACTTTACAAATTAAACGAAAAATATGTTTGTTTGTTGTTTTTTTTTTTTAAGTAGCTGCAATGTGCGTAATCGTTGTGTACGAAATGACACAGTGTGTGATTTAGGTCGTCCACTAAAAACGTAGAAATTCTACAAAGGTAAAGACGAGAGCATTAGGATTGATGTTTGTGTTTATTTTATTATTTACGTTCATTACGTCAATTACGTAGACTTTTAATTGTTTTGTTACTCGTTTTCAGTGTGTATTTGTTTTTATTATTCTTGCTTCGGTATTTGTTGACATTGTGTTTGCTTTTCATAAACCCACTGGCTGTTTATTTATTTTATTTGCACTTATTTATAGTTATATTTATGTTGTTGCTTTTGTTATTCTACTATTGTTTCTCATGTTTCTTTCTTAAAGAGTCATCTCAGTACACACAAAGCAATGATTGTTATAATGAAAGGAACCAAGAGGAATATCATACACCGCATAAACTAAGAAGAGTGCGACAAAATCGAAATGGAAAATTTTCCTTAAACGATTATTATATCGCGTAGTTCGTGGTTTACATAGTGTATGATATCTGGAGGCCTCATAAATTTTTATTAAAAAATTTTATATTGTGTACCTGTATAAAATCATAATGAACGTAAAACAGGTAGTTCACCCAAAGTCATTTGGCCAGTAATGAGGATATGTCTCACTTCTCCAATTGCCAAAGCCTTTGATTTGATCGACATCAGTAGTGATGGAACCAATAATTGAAAACCAGTAAGACCGTAACCGAATATTTACACCGCCTTAAACTTAAAAAAGACCCAAAAAAAAAAACCAAAATATGAAATTTGCTTACCTTACAAAACTGGAATAACACACTCAACGATTTCCATTTTCATTGTAGACTCTCGCAGAGAATAAAAGAAATTTTTATTGTCTCAGCTTATAAAAGCCCGAAATTTTCTTTTTTAACAAGAGAGTTGCTTATGGTTTATGGCACTGTAAGTTTGTCTTTCGACCAATTCGACCTTCAATATGAATTCAAGTGAATGTCTTAGTTTCTGCGACCGGAAAGGTATTTACCATCCTCGCCTAAATGAAGGGATGGATGGACATACATAAGTGGATTCATGGTAATCGAGAATGTGTATACTTTAGGATCGACGAATACGTTTCTGCTGAATATCGAAAAATATTTTGCAAAATGACTTTTTTTCCAACCTTCATAAGCATAACTTTTAGCTTAAATATTAATCTATTAAGTGCCGTCAAGTTAAATAAGAACGTAAATCAGAGTATATGCGACATGCGATGTTCGATATCCGATGATCCCTATATATAAAATGAACAAGAATGGTAGCCGCATTCTACTAAATGTGTACATATGCACCCGCCAGTAGAAATGCAACTGTTCACATCAATAGTTGCATATATGTATGTACATAATGGCTGCTATTAGAAATTCAGCATAAACTCAATAAAACATCATTTTTAGAAATTTTGAAATCAACTTTTACCACATGTTAGCACGTTTGTTGGTGAAGTCCTTCGCCATTTTTGAACTGTCACCGTACAACTGATGCCATCCGGGAAGTGAAAATGATATCGATTTTCAGATAGACTCGTTGACCGGATGCTGTAAATCCTTGAAGAAGATCGTGACTTTTTAAAGCAACTTTTTCTGAGGCTCAATTTCGTTTGTTTTCATTTGAATAGCAAAGAAAGCAAAATCGCCACTACGAACAATGACGGTTGTAATGGTGACTATATTGACCCATAGGTTTAGCTATAGATGTAGACAACATAATTTTTAGGACGGCGCCACCTGCCACAAAACCCTTGGCACAGAGGTTCTATTCCGTGATTGATTTAAAACCATATCTGCAATAAAATTTCAACACTAGAAAAAAAAAAGCTACACTTGATATATAAAACAAAAAATGTAAAATAGCTATCAAGTACTAGTTCGTATGAATTTATGCGCACTTATGAACATTTGTATATAATGCCGTAGAAAAGTGTACATTTTAAGCCATGATATGCTTTCCCATTTTTCTTTTTTTGACCAAAAAATTGCAAAACACTTATCATTTTCAAGCAGTTTTTGCAATTGCCGAACATCTTACTTGGAGGATCAATCCTTGACCTACGTCATGTCAATCCAAATGTCAGCAAAGAGCGCCATTACCAGGTCATCAATTTTCAAGCGTTATGTAACGCTGCGGTAATCGGATGGAAACCAAATTTCTGTATCCATCACATTGTAAACAGCATTGTGTTCAATGGCTGCTGATACCAATTGACTTGGATGAATATTCTGAAACACGCTTGTTTGTTTGCTGGTGTCTGACAATATTCGAAAAATACTCATTGCATGAAACTCTAGAATTTTTGCTGCTTGACTAAAGAATACTTGCCATGACGCAGCTTTCAAGTGCGGTAATAGCTGTCGAAATGTCAATTATTGAAAAAACGATTGCAAGCGTAACGTACCGCATTAGTAAAAGCATTGACATGTAATATCATCGAAATTACTTTTCAGCATTGCATTGCACAGCGATTGCCTAAGAAGGACTTATTTACTGCAATAGAACGCGTTATTGTAAATAATCTTCGAAATTCGTTTATCATCCATTGAATTGAAAAAAAGAAAAATTAAAAAAACGAAAAGAAGAAAATGTCTTTTTAACTTTATGGCCAAAAATGGAAAATTTAACGTCGCTCGTTGTTTGCACTAATTACAAAAAACCCAAAAATTAGCTGACGGTTAAAGTCAATGTAACGTTCGTCAAGATAGAATCCATGAAAAGCATTGCGATGCTATTTTCATATTTAATAACGAGGCTAAAGTGGAGCATCGTCGTCACCAGTGTCGTCATAAGTATTCGTAAAATGCAATCATTCTGAATGTAGCTATAATTGATTAGCAATATGAGCAAAAGTATAATGGCTGAAAATCTGTAAGATATCCAGTGCAAGTCAAACACATCGCCATACATTGCACGACAATAGATAGAGAAGTCTCTGCTTGCTATAAACGAACTTGAATGCCATAACGTAATGAATAATACCCTTAAGGATGAAGTGCTTTGCATAAATGTTTTCTCTTAACAAAAGTATATCGATCGGAACGAAAAAGAAAATGGGTAATGGAATCATACTCGCCGTTGGGCGAAACCTATATAGGAAAAAATTCTACAATTTGTCATTTTTTTTTTTTTTTTTGTATTATGCCATTATTCTTGACTACGAACAAAAGAACCCTTTTCATCTGCCAATCTGCAAGTCAGTATGAGCTATAATTCGCAATTTTGATGAAACCAGATTTAAAAAAAAATATAAAAAAATTTTTTTTCGAAATAAGTTCAGTATTTTGTTTATTTCTGATATATTCATAGATGGCCAAGTTATAAACAGACATCGACCAAAAATGCATGATTCACATTTCAATTTCAATTACATAAAATCATTAAAACCAGCTATGGATGGCATCAGTTTTTATTCTCCACAATACTTAAGACACATTATATACCGTAGATCAAGTTTGTGCGAACTTATATACCAGCTAAGAGGACTTGTAGCACATGTTGACCAATTAAGAATTGTTCTCTGAATTCATTTAAACTTGGTTGCATGTCTTCCTGTCCATCTAGGTGCTTGGTTGTCAAACGCTTGCCCATGTATTTTTATGTTCAAGCTATAGGGCACAATGTCTGCTTTGTTTTTACCAAATTCGGTACATTGACGTGTCTTGCCCTAAGGGAGGGCCACTACATATAATACCTTATTTGAAGAAGCCATTATGTGGAAAACATTGGCGATATTGAAAATTTCTCAACAAAAATCGTCGGCAGTACGCCCGCAATAAAACGTTTAGAACGAACGGAGCAATTCTTGGACCCATGCTTATGCAAGGTGAGTTTGTATAGGCCTGACTTGATGATGAATAACAGGTCCATAACAGGAATTTAACACACAAATGAGTTGCAGCAAGTTTTTATCATGTAGGCATATCTTATGAACTCTATCCTGTATAAGTGCTCCCAAAAAAAGGAGGCCTGGTATGGCGATGCACTCGCTCACTTGTCATATAAAAGCTCCCATTGAAAATACGGCTTTACATGGAAACATCATTTTTTATATCTTATCATGAAAACAAATGAATAATAATTAGATTAGGAAAAGCGAGGTAAGGTGTTTGAAGGTGACATCACTGAATGCCGTATTTGTATTATATTCAATTGGTTAACATGAATATTCAACTACAGAATGTTAGCCATATCTTTTCGATTTGGGCGGATGCAAAAATTCGGATCTTCGATGACTGTTTTAAGTTATAACAAGAGAAAGATACCTAAGCCAATTCTCGTTGATGAGTAAAAGAAGCGAATCCTTTTTAACGGTTTCTTGGCAAAGTATTTCTCCGCAAAAAATGACAAAATATTTTGTTAATAGTAGGCGTGTTAAAACTCATTTTAGCCTGATGTATGTGCATGCCTTGCAACATTTGTACCAAGTTTCACTTCAATACATGTGATATTCATACACACACCTAGTATTCATTGATGTATTATTTAATATACTTGACATTGGGTGTAGATATTAATCCTGAAAGGCTATTTTAGGAAGAATAAAAAAAGACAGTTATTTCAAGAGAGAGAAGGAAAGGATTTTATCTATTCATTTCACCTATACATTTGTTAGGTAACATGTGAACTCTGTACTGAAAGCTCAATAAGTTTTTTGATGCTATCTCCTCCTTTTGACGACATATACAACATGAATCTATTCCAATTCAGTGTTGTCAACGTTTCCTGGTCAACGTTTCGACTAGCCATTCAGGGAATTTACCGTATATGTGTGGACACGGATCACTCGGACTAAACTGAAACAGAATTTCATTCTAAGCAAATAGAGAAAGAACTTTACATAGCAAAATCATTGGGCAGTGGGTGGAAAAATCCAAAGTGAATCTGCTAAAAGTAAAGCATCGGAATTGTGGATCACTGAAGGCTGCAGCAAGTTAGAAATGAAACGTTTGCCTGTTCATTTGCGGTGGATTATTTAATTTTTTAATTTACGGTACTTTTGCTCAATGGGGAAATTTTAAGGATTACCTCTATTGCCATTCCATGTGTATAGATAAATGAACTGATAATTATTAGTTAAAGTAGTCGATGCTAAATTTTGAAAATTCTATCGTAGATACGAATAATATTTTCTTTTGTTTTTGTTGGATTGACAGTCTTAAGCATTACTTTAATATCTTTGTTCAGTGCTACTTTATATTTGACATCTTACAAATGCACACATACACAAGCGCTTACTTGAGAATATATAAAAGAATTTTTGCAAAATCACCTAACAATGTAAATGAGAAAAATTTTTTGCATTCAGTTAGCCTCTTGACATACTGGAAGTATTCAGCAGTGACTCGAGTGTTACACTCACAAAATATAAAAAATGAACCGAAAGAAGAACAGTCGCAAGGAGTACAGAATAATAAGAAAAAGAAAACAAGAAGACGAAACAAAGGAATACACAACAGAAACCTTGTGTGTTGTTCCTTAACTTTTACGATTCCCAAGATACATCAGTTCTCTTACTATTGCGTTGTGCAACTTATCACATACAAAGTAAACAAACATAAGGATGCACAGAGAAGTCAGGAGACATGGTGAAAAAAAAGGGATGGATGAAGGGATGGAACAACGAAAACAGTTTTGAAAAAAAAATAATAATAAAAATAAATAAATAAATAAATAAATGACTTAAGCACACTACCAGTGTTCGCAATTTCTTATTTGTTCGTTCGTTTCTTTCTGAAAATATATTTGGAATAAAAATTGCATACAAACATTCCGAAATCATTCCATAATGGCAACAAATGACTTTTTGAACATTTGTGCTCCATTTTTCTTTTTCTTTTCTCCTTTTTTTTTTTGTTTTTGTTTTTATTGCTTTTTTACTATCGTTATAAAATTTCCATTGTTCTTAAAATAGTTGTTGTTATTATTGCTATATACAGATTTTTTTATATAATCCTGTACGTGCATTACTGATGCTTCTTCTTTTATTACGTTCGCAAGTTGGAATGAGCAAATTTTCGTATTTCGTTTGTAACACGCAAACGTGTAATAAAGAAAGAAACTTCCCGTCACCCTTAACGAGTTGTTCTCACTTAACTTGACATCAACAGCACATTCATTCCTTACTGAAATTGGCGATTACTTGTAACCACTTAAATTAAAAAGGTTCGACATTGACTACTGCTATAAGATTTCAAAGTAAACGAAAGAATAATAGCGAGCAAAAGATAAAGTATACCTTCTGATCTGATCAAATTTACCTTAACCTTGAGATTTGTATAAGCAAACGCGAACCGATGGCATCCGAAACATTTGCGAACATATAATAAAGAAGATTTTTTGCCTACAATTTTAAGCATAATAGGTATCATAGGAGCCGGCCTAAGTCTCCCGATCTCTGCCTCTCCCTTCGTTTGGCATTCTTGTGCTTTGCAACAATATCGACAACATTTGGTTTCTAATTGCACTTCGGTTTATTTTTGCACAACTAGGACTATCGCAGAAATAAATGTTTATTTTGTTTGTGAAATCTTTCCAAATGTTTTCGTTAAATAGTTTAAAGATTAAATTAAATAATTAAAGTTTTGTTCACAGATTGGTTTACTAATCGTTATAGGTTTTTGTTACATTTAAACCAAGATGCGCTGCTTAATATCTCAATGGTTAATGTTCAATAAAAGCTTTTTAAAGCTAATCAATGGACATTTATGTCTCTCCAACTTTCCGAAATAAAACCAACCATTAAGTTTGCTTTTATTTCGTTAATTTAAACTAAAGTGAAAAATTTTTGCACAGATTCTTAGAGCTTCACTAGCTTAGTTAAGAGTATATGTTTTTCAAATGGAATACACATAAACAAACAAGTAAAAATAATATATTGGGGCTTCGGTCCACTACTAACTACCGTTCATCGTTCAATGTAATTGTTCGTATACCGGTATTGTACAACAAGGCCTTATATGGGAAGTGCGTTCGTCCTTGATCCACAATATGTTGGTTTACCAAATTTCATCAAACTGTCGCGAAAATTGTAGTCTGTAGATTGAATATGAGAGCACAAGGCGGACAGATGGACAGGCAAACTTAAGTCGATTCAGAAAGTCTATCTCAAGTCCTTCTGGGTGCTGTATACATTCCCTCGCAAATTTTTACTATATCCTTGTATCACATATGATGTATGGCATAAAAATATAAGAAAAAATTTCTTGGTCGAATTTAAAGTTGCAGACGTTTGAATTGCCGAATTCCTGCGAGAGAGAGAGGGACAAATAAAAATTTCAGCACATACTGCTCACTTGCATACGCAGTTGTTTACTTTTCAGAGATTTCATCAGCGTAGTTTAGCAGAAGTGAGCGCGCCCTAGTTCTCACGTTAGTAAAGACTGTTGTCTCCGAATCTGCTTATGTTGCAATAAATCTCACTCCCGTGGAATCAATCAAACCAGTTTAATGATAACCCTAAAGAGGTGGTGATGAGATCTCCCCTATAGTAACACTACAGGCGGTATGAAACCGGTAACAGTAATGGCAACTCCTTGGAAATATCACTAAAGGTGATGGAAGCTCATCCGCATATATAAAAGTGGATTATGTTCGTTTTTGTTCATTTATATGTAGTGTTAAAAGTATCGTATTTTCGTGTTTTCAAATTCCCAGGATTCGAACGTCCACGCCCGTCTAAAATGTTCTAATTTGTTTTATATATGCATAATGTGTGTGTGTGCCTAGGTGTGTTTTTATACATTTATGAATAACTGTTTTGTGATGACTTGATTTCTGTGACTTTCAAGCAAAGAGACAAAAGGCATAAATTGCGTACATTTGCAGCGAAAATATCCTTTATTAGATTTGGGTTCAGATGTCTAGAAAACCAACCAATCATTATTTAAATTAAATCTTCTTCGATAATGAAAAGACTCTGGCTCAACAGTTTGCAGTATATTTTCCCCTTTTATGATTTCGTGATTGCATGCCAAGAAGAACCATAGTCTCTGTTAAATTATTATATTTTTTCTAAAGACAAAATCTAATCGCCGCACTTTGACATCTTTATGATTATGACATAATAGCTGCGGGTTTTAAAAACCTTTTTGTTTTCACGTCACTTCTTTGTAAATCGCTTTATCTAATATGCTTATCTATAATCTTTAGTAATTAGGGGGTTCAATATCCATTATGTAATATAATCTATTATATATAAATTTTTAAATGTTTTTTTTTTTTTTTTTAATTTAGGAACAATTTTTCAAAAAAATATTTTCGTTTTCAGGCCTTTGTTCATATTTTAAGATTTTCTTTTCATTCAACCAAATTCGAATTATGTACAAGTGTACATATAGAACCATATAAAACAAAGTATAATATATACACACACATTCATATATAAATAGTTAACAGGTGCCTTCAATTCGATATAAATGATGTCGGTATCATGGCAATGACAGGAAAAATGAACATTTATGGTAAGTAATAGACTCTTATGTTCTGCTTACTGCCTGTCATTTTCAATATATTGAGCATCGTAAACACGTGCATACAAATAAACGCATCAATCCTTCAACGGAAAGAAGAGCACTTCACTTCGTGCGCAGCATGTGTGTACAAATCAAAAGGGTTCGCTAGATCGCTTGACATATCATAAGCCAGTAGTAGTTAGAAGAAGATTTTATTTGAAAAACTGAATTGATTCTAAGCAATGATAGGCATTTCTTTTGTTTTGTTTTCTTACTTTACATTACACATTGAGGTCAACCACAAGCTCAAGTGCATGTAAGATTTTGTCTATTACCACTTTACTGTTATGATTATTTCTTTTGCTTCTCGTGAACGTCAATAAGTGTAATGCACAAGAGTATTGAAAATCAGAAGGTTACTGGGTAGGCAAGCGTAAAAAAGAAAAACCAAATTTTATGAAAATCACCGAAAAATAAACATATATTACTTTTATCATTCCATTCACATCTCAAAACAAAGCAAGAAGTCGCTTAAGGTATGTAACGAATTTTTGGAATATTAAACCAATTTTAGTACTAAACTATTGGGGTGGGAGATATTTTATTATTAAGTACAGACAAAATCCACTTACTCGATTTATCGATCATATATTCTGTAATACATATATATATATGTATATATATATTCCACATACAACGTCTATATTAGATAAAACTATGTATATAACTTGCACTCTAAAAGGAAGATTATTTTAAATTTAAGTACAAATATTTTTAGCACCCGCTAAAAGATCTTAGTAAAGGTCAAGCCAATCGTTTAACTAAGAAATATATTTAAAAATAAGTGTTGAAATAAATTCATTTGGAAAGTTGATACCCACAAGTTGACTCTAAGTCGAAGTTATCGTCATATAACCATAATAAAGTGAAAACATACTTTCTACTTGTATTCGTTCGTTATTTCACTTAAGACGCTAGAATAGAACTTATAAGCAAGCACGAGTCGTTAATTATTAAAATAACGATGGAAATTCCACACTAAAGTAGATTTTTAATCGGACCGATGATAATCGCTGAAGAATTTAAAATCGATGGGTCGCTGTACAGACCTCATGTAGACCAGATAACAGACATTTAATTGCGGGACGATCAGACATAGAGTGGCAATTTACCGTAACTAAGCCCTTAGAGGTTCACAAAGTGACGAACTCCTGAATCACACCAAGAAAATTTTACATTCATTCGCCTTTTCGCGGCTCCTAGGCACTGTGGCTTATGACATAAAAATTATAGCGAATCCGAATAGAAACGCGAAAATCGAAATGGTATAGTAGTGAACGAAGGTTTGTTAAGTCTCCACGATAGAAGCGTGTTTGTGTTACTTTCTTTTTTAATAAAATGCTTTGTTGGGTTTTTTGAAGTCCAGAAAAAACGATATCATTGAGAGTCCCACAAGGCAATTACCTGTCACAGAAAAGAAAACAATAGGTTTTATTCTAGGTTTGCTTCTATATGCATACATAGAAATCACGTCATTGTTGTTTTTAATTTTTTAAATTAAAGTTCATTAAATATTTCGAACCAAATAGAGATGAGAAACGAAAGAATTCTCATAATAACAAGAAAAATTACTATAGTGGGACGCAGCCCACCATTAAATACCTTACGCCGCTTCTTTTAGTAGAGTTATTCTAGTAACGACCTTTCAAAATAATCCATTATATGGGGAGTAGTTGAAAAAGTGGTCCAATCCCAATCGTTTTCAATAGCGTCGGTCCTTGAGCCAAATAATGTCGGTTCATCAAATTTCATCAAAATATCGCAAAAATTACGGCCTGTCGGTTGAAAGCAATAAAAACAAAACAGACTAGCGGACAGACAGACAAACGAACAGCTAAGCTTAAATCAGTTCAGAATATGATTCTGAATGAATCGATATAACAAAATTTCATATCTTTTTAGGTGTTGCATACACCCTCACAAAGTTAATACAACAAGTGGTGTAGGGTGTAAAAAGAACATGTGACTTTTATTAAATATGATTAATTGCCGATTTTACTTTTAGGGATAAAAATAACACCAAAAATATTTTTCTACTTTCTTTGGAAAAAAAAAAAACGACAGACCAATTCGTTGAGCTTGAGAGGATTTGTTCGATGATTTATAACTTAAACCGTGTTCTTAACTGTCAATGAAATATATTTTGTTAAAGAGCAAAGTAACAAAACGTTGATGTTTGAAAAATATTAAGCCGTTTCTATGCGTATGTGTATTTGAATCGGAACAGATTTCAATGTGAGTTTTTCTAAATTCCCTTCAATTAATTAGAGATTTTTTTTAAAAATTCGAAAAAATTTATAAAGATTCAGTTTTTAAAATATATCGAGAACTTTTTGTTTGAGCCTTTTTATATTTTTTTTTTTTCGCACATTCGATTGTTGATTTTGTCAAAAGAGCCGACATTATGACAGTTGACATAAAGTGCAAAAAAATTGCCCGAAATTTACAAGAAAAATGCATTAACACAATTCATATTTCAAACGTACAGGCAACAACATAACTGGATCTTCATTTGAAAAATAACTTGAATTATTAAGGAAAAATAATTTATTTATGCGCCTGCAAAGTAGATCCCTTTGGTTGAAATGCAACCATGCTAGTCTTTCCGTGCATAGTGACTGAATTATTTCATTTATTTACTGCAGCGGCTTTTCCTTTTTCGTCTTGGAAAGAGTGAACATGTCTTGCTGATGTCGTTCACAATATTTTATAATTGTTTTGGTTGACAAACTGAAGCTCTTTCAATAACAACCATGCGTTGATGGTTTTGATGCCCAAAATAGCAGTCAGAATGTTATGGACCCACTTTTCATTTATTGACGCGACTCTGATTCATACCATGATTTTTATATGACTTTTCTCATTCGCAGAGAGCCGGAGGAGACAAATAAATCGAAATACGCCTTTTTGAGAGGTTTTTGAATGCTATTTAGAGGAAAGTAGAGTGCGTCGGTGTATTAAATTTCATCAAAATATCTTAAAAATTGCGACTTGAAGACATGAATACATGAATAGACGTCAGACGGACAGAGGGACAGAAAGGCTTAGATCGACTCAAAAAATAAATCTGAAGAATCGGTTTTTGTGTGGGTATCTGCTGTGGGTCTTTAAACCTGCATAAAAATAGTTTTTGTTTTATGTAAGCCTGCCCCGTTTCTTTAAGTACCATTATATCAAAGAAATGCTATATGAGAACAGGCGAAAGCAAGCAGACGCCTCCAACTATAGTTAAGTCCGTACCTAGCCATTTTCGTGTTAATCAAGAATGTATATAACTTGGGCGCTTTGTGTGCCTACATTTCAACAATAGAAACGAAATGTCGGCAATAATAAATCGCATCGTTCTCTAGTGGTTTGCATAAAAATTTGTTTTGTTTTGTTTTTCGTACTCTACAACGCTTATGTTATAAACGTATATCAGGTTGGCTTCAACAAATCCAAAGGCCTACGATATATCCAACTTTTATTATACCGATCGATTGAGGAAAACTTTCTGGATCGATCTAATCTTGTCTGTCTGTCTGTCCGTCCCATTTCTTACCTATCTGTTCAACCTATAGGCCGTAAGTTTTTCCGTGAAATTTGGCACATCAAAATGTTTAGATCTAAGGACCAATGCTATTGAAAGCGATTAGGACTGGACCACTTTTTCGATTACTTGCCCATATAATGCGTGTTTTGGATAAGACATTATGTAAATAATTGTATTAAGCGAAATGTAAGGTGTAAGGTGTTTATCATTAGGTCGTCACTGCCTGAAATGCTTTTACTTGTTTTTTTTTATTATTATCAGTGACCTTATGCATACATGCAAACACATATAAGCAGTAGATTTATTGTCTGTTCGTTTATTCGATTATACGGCTGAAGTGAAACAATTGGGCATTTTTCCAACTTTCTGACTCGCCAAAAGATCCTTTAAGCCTATTTGCAGCAAATTTATTCCATATGCTGAGCAAATATTTCAATTTCATCAACACATTTATGCACACACAAATGCATTACGCATTGCAAAAGCAACTACAATAAAGACTTAAACTATAATAGCTTGAAGTAGAAATTTGCTTATGAAGTATATGCAACTACACCTAACGTAGCGTATGTGCATAATTGTCTGCCTGTTCGGCCATCTATCTATCCATGTTATACTACCACAAAAAGCACATACAAGCAAACATAAACAAAAACAAATGCATACATATCAGAAGTTCAGCCAGCCACGTATTTGCTCGTTTTGTTTCATACTCGAAGCTGAAAAATGCACTTAAAACCGCGTACAAATAAAGATTTTTATTGCAGAACAACACAATTGTACATACATACCACAAAATATGTACACATATACAGGAAAAGTATAGGAATGCAGGCGATCAAGTTTCAATATCATAAACATTTAAACTAACTCTATACACATACACATACACATTCATCCTTTAATTTACCCGATAGACACGGCGTCCTAAAAACCATATGCATTGCAACCCTGCAGGCAAAAAAAAAATGGTAATTGAAAGATAACTGCAAAATTTGTAATCGAAATTAATAATCTAAAGAAAAACTGTGGGTTATGTTCATAATAACTTTGTGAGGCATGAGGTAGATGTTATGCGAAAAAAAAGGATTGATTTCTTCATTTTTAGAGATACTTCTGGAATTAATATTTTTCAAAATTATTTGGAATATGAAAATAGTTAACACAATTTAACGAGGTTCAATATCCTGAACGCTGTCAGAGTCGCTGTTCAAATATTTTTTCGATTTAATCTCTCGAAAGCATTTAGCAAGTCAAAGGTTGTAAGTGAAATGTCATGCAAATCGATAATTGATAATTGCGATATGATTACTCATAAGCCGGCATACTAGGCATCTAGCAATAGTAAGTATAACGTATTAGTAAAAACAAATACGAAAATTGTACTCACTTTCTAACGTAGTTTTCGCCTTCTGCGCTAAACAATAATGTGAACGGATGAAAATGTATGAAAAAACATGGTTGGTAGTGTGGTATAATGCCGTAGTGCAGTAGATATAAAAAATAAGAAAGCGATTTCTGTATGACAATATACTTTCAATATCCATCACAATACTAAAATTAAAAAATCTGTTAATAACGGTGAGTGCCGTGAGTTGATTCGAACTCTTTTGTTTGCTTGCGTGCATATATGCATACAACAAACTATTATATAAATATATGAGAACTGAAATCATTCCTCATTTAGGTCCTATAGGTAGGGTTAAATTGATTTAAATATAATAACTATAGTAGTGTTAGTGTAAGGCTAGACTAACTAGACAGGAAGACGGAATTGTTTCGAACTTTGTATTTCGTGTCTCTTGAGGACTAAATTCGTTCCCCCTTTTTCTCACACATCTGTGTTTAAATTCGTTTAAGTAGGACGCCTAGCGTAAGGTTGGTTGTAATGGAAACAGAAGGCAAAACGGAGTCCCAAATTCCTATTCCTTATAATAAACTAATCGATCGGCAAAGCCAACCTGAAGAAGACAAGCTTTGAGGCCGAGCCACAGTTGTAAGCAAATGCGGTAGAACGGATGCTAGTAAGCAGTTACACAATCGCGACTGACATTATAGATTACAGAATTGCTATAATTGATATAAATGACATAACATGGGCGAAAGGTGCAAGATTGGAATCTAAAAGGTTTATGATAAAAAAGGTACCAAACCTTTTAGAAAATAATAAGTAGTACAAGTGACTTCATATTATAAGTGGTTTCATATTCTCCCTGGATAAAGATAAACGGGAGTGGGAATGTGCTTAATTGGGAAGATATGTATACGAGCAAACGGAAGAAGTTTTTACGGTGAACAAAATCCCTGAGGAAATGAAATAAAATGCAAATCTTGGCGATGGCCCAAGTAATATAAATGGTCTTAGGAGGAGCATCGGATTTTATTTAGTCAACGGTGTCAATTCTACATCTAAGTATTTAAATTTTTCTTAGATCATTTTTGATATAATGGCGACTACTTTTGATCAAAATCGAGTTTCAAGTCGTAGAGAAGAATGTGTTCGCAATCTTTTCGTTTTCTCCCTAAATTTGTGTTATTTTCAGAATTTTATTAATATGCAGATGGAAGGAGAGGCATGTGCAATTGAGGTGACCCTGTACGTATAATCATTGCAATCAATAAAATCGGACTCTTCCCGAATGTTACTCAAATGGACTCAAGTCCACATCCATCCATCCATTCAAAAATAGTTTGCAAAGGGTTTCAAAATACTTTTTTTCATTATTTACAATTTATTTTCGTAAATATCGTACTGACGTTTTTATAAAGTATTAATGCACTTTCATAATAGTTTCGTTTAAAGTTTATCTCGACGAGCTTAATGACACGACTACAACTTTGTTATAATGAAAAAAGTCAACTGTTTCCACATTTTTACGTATTAGGTGTTATTTCCATCCGAATAACGTTCGGCATCTCACGTTAAGTAAAAACATGAATATGTTTTTCATATCGTGCATCAGTTTTATGAAATAAGTGCAGCAATTAAATGTAATGTGCATTGGCTTCAAGCTATGTCAATATGCATGATATGAGCAATTAATTTATAGTAAATTTCATAACGAATAACAATTAAAATGGATTTTGAATGCTTTATTTTGGATAGAAAGGCACACAATTTTTAAAATTGGTATTTTAGAAACTTTCATAATGAAATTAACTACTTTCGTTCGTAGTCAATTAAAGTCAAACACAAATTGATAGTTGCAGTTGGGTTCTATCGAAAATTTATCAAATTTTGCATAAATTTTTTACAAATTAAAAATTCATAAATGAAGCTTTATTTCGCACAAGTTTTTAATCCAAGATACATAGATAGATAGATAGATAGTTAGATAGATAGGCAGATAGCAAATTGAAACATTAGTAGTATTATTTCAATTATATAAAGAAATTTAAAATATGGTTTTCAGCAAACTAACTAAATTGATGGTAAAATTTTTAATGCTAAAAAAACTAATGTTTGTTTTCGTTTAATAGCAAAGAGTCGTTTAGTCTAAAAAAACAAAAAAACAAAAAATAATTGTAATGCAATTAATTATGGAAATCTTATAAAAGAAGGGAGCAAGAAAGACTCATAGATCGATTGATTCGGTCGAGAAACAACAGTTCAAGCACAGATTGTTGTTCGCGAACTAATTCCCGAGATAAGGTTGACGATCTGTATCAGGTGTTGATACACAATTATCTAACCTTGTCTTATCCACATTGGACTTTGAGCTAACTTTCCGATCTTCTTCGAATGTATGACCATATTTTACTTTCTCTTGATCGAAAGTCAATCTTATTCATACCATTTCATTATATAGGAGAGCTAGTTTGCTGTATTATTTTTATATATTTTATTAATATATAACTTAAGGACATAGAGGGTTTATACTACACTACGGGGTCTTTTTTAAACATAGTACTGAAACATCTGGTTCCTTTTTCCAACTTACACCTCTTCACGTACAAGGTTAAATGTCTGTGTTAAATTTCTAAGGAGAAGGCCTTGATAGACCAACCTTTTATTATACAGATCGATTCAAAATCACCATCTGAATCGATTTAGGCTTCTCTGTCCTTCTATCGGTCTTGTTTTCTTGCATTCAACCTACAAGTCGTAACTGTTGATACGTTTTGGCCTATTTATGGCCAAAGACGATTAAAAATGGTTCTGATCAGATCTACCCTTTATTCTTCTTCTTTACTTGCCATATGAAACCTTGTTTTGAAAAGTCGTTATATGAATAACTGTATTAGTGGTGTAGGCTATTGAATGGTGGGCCGCATTCCACTAAAGCGTTTTGCTTGTTCTTAAAACGAACTAAGATCAATTCTTATTTTGCTTAAACTGTTCGATTAATCCATATTTTTGTTATATTGCTTTAATATTTCTTTACGTGAATTATTTAACCTGCAATGTCTGCATGTCGGCAACCTGAACAATCGATAGCTTTCCTATATACAAAGTGTTTCTTAAAATTAAATCGAATCGCTAACCACCGCAAATTTTATTTACTTAAACTTTGGTGCGGAACCAAACCAAAGTTGAATCTTTGTTTCTCACAATATATAGATAGAGTTTTGTTTGCTCTATGCAAGAGTCATGATTCAATGCATTTTTTAATATGAACCAATCAGTCAGGGGATGTCCCCAATTCATGTATTAAAATGATGGTCGGAAAGAAATAAAGAAAGAAAAAGAAAGGTAATGGCCGCAGCCTAGTTGCTGTGTACCCAATCAATGCCTTTATCGACTGAACACTCATTATAGTTATGACCAAAGAAAACTCCGCCGCAGTTGAAATTCGAACCCACGAACGCAGACTTGATGGCCGCGAATGAATGCTTCAATGAATTTATTAACTATAGAAAGAGTCCATATATAGGAGCATCGTATTAGTTCGACATAGAAATATCTGAGCCTACAACAATTTCTGTGTTAAGAAATTTATTTACTTAGAGGGAAAATCACCTGCGTAGCCAAATTTATTTTAAAAAACACAACTTTTTTATGTAACCTCTGTAAAATATAGAGCTTAATATTTCATAGATAGCTACATTAGCATGCTTTGGTGTGTATTCGATTGTATTTGCAGACATTTGTGTCAAACATATCAGTGTATTTAAATTAAATCGACAGTAATTGTACAACAAGGGATACGCATAAGAATTTTTTCCAAAGCACAATAATGAACATTGCAACGATTTGAACACACAGCCGTATCAGTTATAAAAGTACTTAAATAAAAATATCGATAAAGCGAAAGATTTAAGCCTTATGGGAAAATCTTTTAAAATTTTCACACAAGTTTTTCAAATTTTTTTTTTATCCATTCAAAGATTTCTGTTAAGAAAAGAACAAGTTTTTTTAGTTTCTTGCAAAAAAGTGTTATCTTTACGTATATTACTAATAAAAGTAAAGAATAAAAAAGTTTTGTTTCAATCTTCGATATAATTTCGTTTGAGTGAAATTTTTCTTTTCCCGTTTTCTTTTTTCAAGTTTAAGTTACAATTTTGTTGCCCTAAACATGTTTAGCAGCATGTACCTCAGCAAAGTGCAGGCTTTACTGTGCGTGCATTATGTCAGTCATTGTTAAGCCGCCTTTTACTTTGGCTGGTTGTTATTGTAACATTTTATTTGCTCTGAGAGGAGATTTCTTTCATAACAACGATTTTTTTTTTTTTAGTGTTTTTTTGAATTTTGAACGTTAAGGATGTGTAAATTTCCTATCGCGAGAATTAGTGCGAAATAGTATACGTAACTATAAATAAAGCTGAAAAGAAAACTTAACATTTAATAAATAAATAAATTGTTATACAGTCTATGTGAAATTTTTAAAACGCTTTGTATCTTTATGTTTATATAAATTTATAAACAAATATGTATGCATATGTAAGCGTACATATATACATGTTTATTTATATGATAGATAAATTAAGGAAAATTCGTGTTTTATTTTCAATAGATAAATAAAACCGGTAAAACCGGATATATCATAGCAATCATAAAAATCATAAGCAAAAGGAAGGTACAAGAAAAAACTAATAACTAGTAACATAAGCGATTTATAGAAGTCATGTATATAAATATGTTGCACATATACCAACAGTTAAACAGAGAGTACATGTAGTAAACAGAGTTTTTTTTTTATCAGCAAATTGGTTTCTCCGCTTACAAAGCGTTTTGGTCTATGTAAACTAATATAACATTTTTTCATTTTATGTAAATGAAATGCAAAAGGAATACAAAAATAAATGTCATACGCACCGTAAACTCTATGCAGTTAACAGAGTAGAGAGTATGCATAAATGGTAAATTCTTTACAGTTTCCTTCCGTTATGTTAACGAGTTACTCGTTGTCTTATTTGCGCTCTCGTTTACTCTAAAAAGAAGAATTGTTCGTGTATTTAACAGAGCTGTTGTAAATCGTGTTTTTCGAGAGCTTTACCCGAAAAGTGCGTAATTGAGAAACATTAGTCTTCAAAAATCTGCTAAAAATTAAAGATGATGAGACCGCTTCATAAGTCTTTAAAAGAAATTTTAGTGTTGAAAATATAAATAATGAAAGAGATAAGATTAAATAATAAAAGAAAAATAATTAAATAAATAAATAACTACAAAAAAAAAAAATTGTCTTTTTATTTAGCTTGGAAAAAACATTACTTAAAATATATTTAAAAGGGGTTTCAATGATTGTGCAATTTTTGAATATAGCGTGTATTTGTAGATGTGACATTTTATAATGTTATAAATAAAAATGTGTTTTCCTAATATCGTTTTTAAACCATTGTTTGGCAACTGAACGGTATCTACAGAGTTGGTGGCTGTGCATACCGTCATTTATATTCGTTCTCGTTTGCGCAAAGAAAAAGAAAACGGAAAGTAATTACGTATACAGGTATAAATAATAAAAATATGACGTAGTAATTTCATAAGAATATCCTTAAAAATTTACTTTAAATTCTTGTACGGAAATATTTGAAAGTGTAAGTGAGAAAGTTGCATTGCAAAAATACATCAGAAAAGCTTTATTAAACCAAAATTCAATTATAAAAGATACAAAAAATAAATAAATAAATGAATAAATAAATGCAAGTAAATCTCATCACAATCAACATCGGATACGGATGTGGATTATAAATGAAAGGATTACTGTTTACACTTATTGCACAAATCTTGAAGGAAGGAATATAAAAGCAACTACAACAACAAAACGAAAATCTTATTATCTATGAGAGCGTAAGTTAATACTTAATTATCGATTAGCACTTACTTCTCTTCATCAAAATGAAGAAATTGTATTTTTGATTAATTAAATATCGATTCAGGAATGTTTGGCTAATTTTGCTTCACTTAGAAAAGGATACGATAAATAAAAAAACACATATAAAATTTAATACAAATGTTATAATATTGTGATCCTGACTACTCCCACCGAAATGCCGGTAATAAATGACTTATCAAATTTTTCATATCATTTTTATTTCTTTTCATGCTGTCAATTTGAAATCAGGGCCATATGAAATATGAAACATTCATTGTACTATAATTAATAAAAACGTCGCGGGCATCAATCTCGGATAGATTGAATAGACTTCTTTCGCAAAAAATATTCTAACCAACAGTCAACATTTTATCGTATACAGTACATTCTTGTTTACTACCATAAAAATGAAGATTTAAGACCAACTTTTAAGACTTGTTTGAATTTACTATCATTTGAAAATGAGAAAAAATGTATGGTGTACTATGCTTCAAAATATGAACGGTCTAGAGCGTGACATTTTTAATAAAACTGCAAATGTATGTTCATATAGGAATTTATGAAGAAAAAAGACTATTCTTTTTTTTTTATTTAAAATATTATCCATCGTTAATCACTATTTTTCTTTTCGACAAAAAATCATTTGTCAGTGTCAAAGCAATTGTTCATCAACAACAACAACCTACAAAAATAGCGAAAGGAAAGGCTTGGGCATTATCATAAAACTGGATGCGCTACTCGAAGGCAGTAAGTCAGCAATCGAAACGTATGTTATTCAGAAGGAACAACCGTTAGTCAATACCTCACGGATGGGAGGATAACGCAATCTAGTTCAATGTTGCAAAAGTTTCCTGAACTGCTTTCACAATGCGGATCCAAATGTGCCTTTGTGTAGTGGTAACAGTTTTATCGTAATCTTCGGTTAAATTGTCTCAGCTACTGTCCGCAACGTCTTCTAATTATGTTCTCGTTGTATTCGAATAGCTCATAAAACGACCGATTGCTCCATCCCTATGGTAGTGCGATTCATGTTCGGCTTTGTTTACAATGGATTTTAATGCCTTGTGATGGCTCTATATTTTAACATTGTCCTGCATAGATTGTGGGACATCAAGTAAAAGTTGAAATTCGTGACAACGTTTTGGAATCTAAATGAGTTTTAATTGTTAATACCGAGTTTTAAATTCTGAAACGGCGTAAATAAGTTGCAAACTTATAAGGCTGTAATCGGGGGGAAGGTTGTAACGGACTCATGACAATATCAAAACCTCAGTCGATCTGATCACGTCGTCCTTGCCGATATTGGAACAAAATTTGACGAGGACCAAAGTTGCATATAACATCAATCTTGACTGATCGCTTGCTAATGAAGGTTTTGTTAGGAAACTATATATATATGTATATATATATATATATATAGGTATAGATACAACAACAACACTTTACGTGATTAAGTAAGGAGTAAGTTAAATAAAATAAAAAAACGAAAAAGGTTTTTCCAATTCTCTATCTACGGATTAATTTTTTTCCTGCTTAAACCGAACGAACATTATACGTCGGCTTTAAGATTTTTGCGTATTGCAACGTAAACACATATTAATTGAAGTACATAAAAACTAAAGCAGACATCTTCGATCGTCCATTTATTGATCGATCAATCACTTTGAAGCACTATGGAGCGTTTTATATTTTTAATCTTCCGATGTTAAGTTAAAAGGTGTTTATGATTGTGTCTCACATGAACAGAAAAAAGAAATTTTGAAAGTTTATTTAGTAATCTTTCGCTTTGTGAATAATTTACACTAAGTCTGTTGCACTTTATTTATGCTAATTCTGCAGGCATTTCTCATGTTTTTATGAATAGATTAGACAGGAATTAATCGACGAAAAAAAAAAACTGGATACTATTCGCAGGGTACTGTTATCTCTTAAAGTTATGCCAACTAGTTCCGTTCCCGGAAATTTTAACGAAAAATGGAAAGCTTACTATTGCACTTAATCTTGAAACAACATACAAGGAAGACAAATCTTAAATCGACGATAAATTGTTATAAAACTTATTATCGAACCACGAAATGAAACTGAAAGGATTTTTGAATTGTATTGAACTTTGAGTATTGTCCAACCTTTTTAAACTTACAGCTTTACGAAACTGATAGTAACTCTAATATTGAAATACCTCAAGCACATCAATCTAGAACCCTCCGTTTTACTGTTAATGGCTGGTGGATCGTTAGCAACGAAACTATTCGTGATGACATGGGCTTTCAATTCATCAAAAATCTAATTTAACACATGTCCTCAAAATACCCTGCCAAACTGAGCAATCACGTAAGTCCTTTGACAATATCAGTTCTGGGTGAATCTTATGAAATAAGAAAATAGTCTTAATCTTTAATGAAATTTTAACACACTTCCTTTTGAAGTTCGTCAATAGTCGTCCTACATCTGCTTGCCATTACTGGTTATAAAGTGTACAACTAAGCAACACCAATAAGATTAAAGGCTTAGATTACAACACAACACAGAAGATCATCGATCACAGCGAAGCACAGCAAAGTTCTAAGAAAACAATTTTGCAGTTCAAAATAAGCAGAGTTCCTTTCTTTTCTCATAGACTATTGTTAGGCTAAAGTGCTAACAAACACACTTATGTCAAAGACTATGCCATTATAGCCCAGAATTTCCTATAAACTTATTGCGTGAGATGCGTAGACCTTTTTAAGTTTGTAGTACTTTTTAAAGTTTGTACTATCTTCGATTTCTTCTCGGCCTTCCCGAACGCCATTGGGTCGTTCACAATCTCGTCACTGTGTATTGCCAGCAGAATATTCTTGAAATGAAATTTCGCACAAAACCTTTCTATTCGCCGAATAAGGAAAAGGCAATCTTGCTCGTTCATTTGCCAAATTTTTCCATACATTGATGAATAAAAAAATATTTTTCGAGAAAAATAAAAATTGAATTTTTTTTTTTTTTTTAGAAAACACCTCATACATTACAAGAAGATTCAGCCTGATACAAGATAGTCAAGGTGCTCAAATTCCACTTCTTTTTGATCAAACTGCGTTTCTTTTTTTTTTTATCTTGAATAGAAAGTAACTAACTTTAGAAAAAGGAAATTACACAAAGTGTAAAGAGCTCACAGTTAAAAGGAGTCTTATTTAGTTTTCCAATAGCTTGCTTCAGGAGAGACATAAGCCAGACCTTTAGTTCTCGAATTCTTTTGCTAACTTTTCATGTTTTATCCGATAGAATTGAAACCACTAGACACGTTATATCTTTCTTAATAGTACCAAAAAAAAAAAAACAAAAAAAAACAAAATAGAAAATCGTTATAAAAAACCATAGAAAAGAATTGAAAGATGAAAAAATCTGAAGAAAAAAAAAAAAAACCCAGAAACACTTATAAAGAAAAAGTAAAAAACAAAAAAACAAAAAAAAAAAAAAAGAAATTGAAAACATTTCTATACTTTTAACAGAATACAAAGAAGAAGAGAAGAAAGAAAAACTGACTTCATGCATATATGACCTTATTGCATAGAAGTCTAAGCATACGCACTGACTCATGTTCGATAATGTCATCTTGTCCACACTTAGATACTGTGGAAAACTACTAAAACAAACTGTAATAAAAAGAAATGTTCTTTGAACACATGAAACGCAGAGAAAAATACAACAAAATTATTATATTATCGGCTTGAACCGAATATTTTTATCAAACGCAACTAACAGATTAACTAAAGAGGAAATATATTACAATTTTATTCTAAATATTATTTGGGAAAATAAATCATGGATATATTTTATTTAAAAAATGTGTGTTGGGTTTGTAAACATAACATCTCAAGTAAGCGTAAAAATCATAATGCATTACATAAATAGCAGAGCAAATAACAAATTTAGGCCTAAATATGCCATGGAATGTAATGTAATCTCAACTGAGCCATAGCAAGTATGTCCTCGCTTGTGCGAGGAAAAGAATGGATAAATGCAACCGATTTTGAAACTAAGTCGAAGCCATTTAAGAAAAATTTAAATTAATGCAAGCATTTTTAGTTTGAAACTCGTCTTCCCATAGGTGGATTAACGCTAATAAATTACTTTTACTCTTTCCGATAATCAAGAATATATATATATATATATATATATATATATATATATATGTTTTTCAAACTCTACTAACATCTGACAAGCTTATGATATATACTTTTCGTGTAGTGGCATCGTATATACATTCTTACACATTCACACTTTTCTAACACCTAACACCTGACAAGTACGATGCACTTAGATACGCATTAAAAGTAGCAGATATGCATGTCTGTGTGTTATTATTTTAATCACTTGAGAAACAGAATATTCAATGCATTGTCGTTCTTAATAGTAAAAATTGAAGAGACACACGCAACAAAGCAAACTTATAGGTATAGAAATTGAAAGAGAAAGAAGGCGACAAGTGCACACATAATCAAAGAAAACAAAACAACAAAAAAAAAAAACGTATACAATTTTATCGGAATGCAAAGCACACACATGAACACGTACTACACACGTGTATATATATATGTGCATATCAATGTGCGTTTCTTATGAGATACTAACCTATGCATGCATGTGCGGTTGTATGCTTCGCATAAGATACTGAACTATGCATGTATATATGGCTGTATACTAACCTAACCTATGCTTGTATATAAATTATAGAAATACTTGTGGATAAAAAAAAGGCTCATATCTTTGCCCGGTATACGTTTCCTTGCAAAGTTGTATTATGTGACAAAGGCTGGTGCTTGTATACTTCTATCTATGCACACACTTACGCACGAAAATGTACATTTGGTTCGCTGTGCTTTATATATTACCGGCATTTTATATTTACCTCACATTTCATATTTATTTTTATAAAAATTTCCTAAAACATTTGTTCAGATTTTCTTACAAGCAATGAATATGAAAGAGATGACTCTTGTTGGTTGGTTTAAGGCGGTCTTTCAATATGTCCTATATATTATGTTAAACTTGAAAAAATAATACAAATATTCGGTTTACTCAACAGGCTATGTATGTTAGTTTTTTTGCTAAATAAAATGAAATTAAATGAAAATTAATTCTCGCAGCGATTCGATAACCATGGAAGAGCGTATCGCATACACGTCTCATAAGGATTGTATATCAAGTGTACGTGCGTGCATATGCAATACCTTGTTCCTAGTTCTTGGGCAAACTGTTGATTTGTTTTAGCGAACCAAAATTCTCCTTTCTATTCAAACAGGAATGTGGAAAGTTGGTTAGGGAAATAATGAAAAACAAACCTGAAGCTCTAATCCAACTTCAAACATTTCAAAACTGTAGGGACATAAGCAAATGAAAATATTTCACAGTAGTATGTACAGATAAAAATGTGAATTTTTTTAAGGCAAATGTCAAGTGAACTCTTCAGGCATTCAAAAACATCTTTCGCGCAACTAATGCCTGTATGGTTATGATGAATCTATTTGTTGAGATGCTGTTATTGCGTGTAAAGTGAAGGTACAAGTTCCTAAGTTCGCTCACGTGCACATATAGACAAGTATTGAATAACATTTTCACCCGTTGAATATCAAAATTATATGAAAAATGCATAGGAAATCGGACGCGCACCGGTGAAGATTTCGTTTTGCTGCAGTTTCTCTTCTCCCTTGTAAGAATTGTTGGAAAGGCCAAGGCAGTAGCAAGACCAATAATTTATAATTGTGTGTGTGTGTGCGCGTGTGTGTGAATTCTCGAGCACTTTAGCACCCACATTCAAAATACGAACGTTTTGCAAACGTGTATATGTAGATCAGACACTTAATGAAATTTAAAATTACCGCCAATAGTTGAATTGATTCAATAATGTCCGTGCGCCTGTCCGTTGGAAACGTTATTATTATTTTTTAGTCGGCCTATGCCCCCTTTTCACATAACACAGTGTCGTTCAGAAGTCAGTGAGGAAAGAGAAAGAAGTAGGGAGGTGCCGGTCGCAGCCTAGCAGGTCTGCGCCCAATTGATTAGCGTTAACGCCTTCACTGACTGAGCGCTCACTATAGCTACGATCAAAGTAAATTTTTCCGCACTTGAGAATCGAACACTGACTTTTGCTGCATCTGTCGTAGAAGATAATAGCCACTATTTTAGAAATTGGTGTTCGATACTTGATCAGCGAAATCGATTTGACAATTTCAGTCGGTCCGTCTGCCCACCTTTCGAAATGATTTTCAGAAACGCAAACTCGACTTAATAGTGCTTCTCACACATGCCCGGAGCTTATATGACGTCGTCACTTAAATCAGACCTTGGGTCCGACCACTCATAATTGGCAAAAACCTGTCACACATTACAAACAATATAAACAGATCTTTTGTTTGGGAAATTGTCTACGAAAGCATATTCTTTCGGTTCGAATCAAGTATTTTTCATTCCTAGCTTACTGCTTAAGGAAGTAACTATTGCACTGCCTAACGACAAAAGAAGATTTCTTTAACATTTTCTTTTTTTTTTTTTGAGAAAAAAGAGATGATGGTAGAAAAATAATATTTGAGTATGTTATTAAGTGCGCCTTGAAGTAATAAAAAAAACAACAATTTGGAAATATAATGAAAAATGGCAATACCATGCAACCATGCACTGTGGCCCTTTTTCGCTGAAGGGATTCTGCGGCACGGTCCAAATTTAAATTTAAAAAAAGAAATCATTTAATCCACATCCGTATATCTAGAGAAACACGTAGACGTATTTAGACATATTGATTTTTGTGTAAATGGCAAGTGTTTGAATGAAAGTGCAGGGTTTTACCAAAAGAGGCACTCTTTCATTAATACAAATTTTTAAATTAACTTATGTCGTAAAAAAAACCTAATCGTATTTCTCTAGAGAATGTCGTTTTAAAGATATTGTAGCTCGAATAAAAAAAATGTTAATTGTGTTGAGTTATGTTGTGTGCCGTTTTGTAAGATCGTGTTTCGTGAAAAAAGCTTTTCAAGTTCTAGAATGTGTGAGAGACATGTTTTCGTATCATAATAGATTTTCATTCTCCTTGCTCGACGATTTTTTGCTAGAACATGCCCTTATTGCTGCATCTGCCAAAGACCACTAAGCTTTCTTAACACGATTATCGTCGATGCCAAAATCCATCTATAATATTTCCATTATCCGTAAAATAATAATCGGACCATCATTGAAATTAACGACAGCAAAGTCAGTCGTTATCCCGCTTGAACTAGATTGCGAAGTCAAGACCCAAACCGTATCATTGAAACTTTATATATTATACCTTCGAATTCATAATTAACGACCAAAGTAATTTATTAACGGCTCTCAGTTTTTAAACTAGAGACATTGAATTCTTCCGGATCACTCTCAACTTAATTTCTATTCAATTGACGTCAAAATGCCGCATTACTCCGACGCCATGTTTGATGTGACGTTTTCGTATTTTTTTTTTCGTCAGTATCCTTTCGGTTTGCTCACAGTAAATTATAAACACTATGGGATTTCAAATAAATTGGTAAAAGGGTGCACTACAAACAAAAATTTAATAATATAACGCAGACGTTAATCAATTAACTCTTGGAAAATGTGCATCTAAATCGCATTACAAAAATTTTGCAATGACAAGTATGCTCTTCACACACAGAGTATTTGTAGTATGAAATTAGTTTGTAATGAAATAACTTGACAAAACGACATACATACACACATTTTAATATACATTATCAAGGCAAATAATTTGATGAGGAAATCCGACAGGGACGGATGGACGGATCATGACGTATAATTTCGTTATATTCGTTACAACACAAAATTTTGTACTTTTTCCTTTACGTATGCATTCGTCATAGACATTTTACTGGCTAAGTGTTATACGTAACGGACCAATAAAGATATTATATCATTTTTTGACTCGAAGAAAAGACAACCAACTGATAATATTTGAAGAAGTTTTTAAGTGCATTTATTTGACTATTGGAGAAAACTTATTTTTCAAAAAGTACGAAGTTTCTTTTACTTAAAATTGTGCATAGCATGACATCTACAATCAAGCTCAAGTGAACCTATATAAATGGCATAAGCTTAGCGGTAGACCGATCGGATGCTTTTTTTGGCGCGTTCTTTAGCTGAATAAGCAACAAACAGGACGGACATATATGTTACGAAGACTTAAGAAATCGGAAAGTTTGTTTTCTGCTTTGCAAAAGCAGTTGATAGCAACAAAAACAAGGACAACATGAATTTTGAAAGGGAAAACTCTACCCTTGAACTGTTTAATTGTGTCTGTGAAAAGATGCAACTGAAAACAAAAAATTTTTCAGGCTAGACGGTCAAGGCAGCTGTTCGAACTATGTTGCAGCAAACACTTTTGCTCATTAGAAAGCTTTTGCTTGTTAACACTTTAAGCAAATCAGAAAATAATATCCGACTGCGACCCTGTCTTCCATACTGAAACTGAAATTTCCAGTTTGTACAACGTTGCATAGACGTCGCTGATTTCGTTGATTTGAAAACAGATATGTCCAGAGATTTATGTTCTAGTTTGATCGTATCCTCAGACAAAATTGACATCTACTTTGAATAGCAATCGTCATAAAAGAATATGTAATGTTTTTGTCAAACTTGAAAACGGTATCCTCATCTTAGCAATCGGAGGTATGTTTATCGTAGACAAATACCCAGATATACACGCGGATCAGGAAATAAGCCTAAATTGATTTAGAATTTGGTACTGAGCAAACATACATATATATATATATATATATATATATATTGCAGCGCTTCTAAAGCTTCCTTCTGGATATTGCAAACGTTTCAAGAAAATAATTGTGTCTTCATGCTTTGGTAAAGGATATAAAAATCTTGTTCTTCTTCTCAAACAAAAATATTCTCACATCATAATTCTTAAACGTCTTTAAGTAAAAATTCTGTATTCATCTTGATTGCAATATAATTTTGATTGCGAAGCATAAGTTATTCTGATGATAGCTTTAACTTTGCATTTCAAGCAATTGCTTGACTAATGTTATCACATGCCTTTTATACCGTTATTGTATGCCTTTTACGTAATTTATTGATAACATTAAGAAATGGTATAAAAAGAAAAACCATTGTTTGGCATTCACAGTTAAATTTATCATCAGAATCGTAAACGAAATGAGTTATCGAACATTAACTTTCTTCGGAATTCTCCTTGTGATACAGGTTCGTTTTAAATAAAAATTATAATAATAATAAAAAGTGGACTTGTAATCTAAATTTTTTTCTTTCCTTCAGTCACACTTTGTTACACCTAAACCATCGCCTGTTGACGATAATAAATTTGATACAAATAACAAATTGTATAAAGGTACTCTTGCGGCGTTCATTAATTTCGCAACACAATGGGGTCAACGATATAGTCAAGTATTAGAGAAAGTTATAGAGGATTTGAAAGCTGAGGGAAAAGATCATGAAAATGTAGATGAAATTGAACAATTGCAAGAAATTGCTGAACTTTCTAAACATTTGAAAGGTGATAGCGACGAAGAAACTTTGCATAATATCATGGACTTTGATGAAGAAGAAACCGATACTGACGAGATATTAGAACAATATGCAGACATGGACCATGTCCTTGCTTTAGTTTATAAAGATGGCAAAGATGTTGTCAAGAAATTTTATAGGAATTTGGTTAAATTCGTTCATAGTTTCAGTAAAGCTTTGGAGGAATATACTAAGGATATGAGTGAGGAGGAAAAAGCCGAACATCAACACTTTTTTGAATGGTTTAAAAACTTTGAAGAGCTTAAGCAAAAAAATGACGTCGTAGCGCAAAGTCACATGTTCTTAGATTTCTTTAAATTTTTCAATCCCAACATTTAAAGAAGAATAATACCCAGCAAATGCACTTCACACACAAATAAAAATGAAAACATTCAAAATAATCTAAACGAAAAAATCAATTCAAACAGTTTTTTATTAAACATCAAAGATTTACTAATAGCGCCAATTTCGTCTAACTGATGACGTAGGCACTTTCTCTTAATTCTTCATTTTAATTAAGTCAATTCCATTCAATCCGCATGGCAATCTATTGTTAAAACTCTTAAACCAAGCTAAGTAGAGCACAGCAAAGCTTAAAACTTGGTACAATTTTAATTTATATATATATGTAAATGAAAGGACATCTTTCTACGAAAGAAGTCACATGTTTGATAAAATAAATCGACGTGCAAAGTATCTAATTCTAATTAAAACGAAATTACTTAAAATGTTGGGGAGAAAATTATAAAGACGTCTTATCCAGCTAGAAATTGACGAACTTTTCACAAAAATTCGCAGGATCTTCAAAGGTGTAAAGAGTAGCAAAAATATAAGAACTAAACCTAGTACTGTTGGCGACTAGTTCTCGGTGGTGTGTAAAGATGTGCATGCAGAGCATTTGCAAGCACCTCTGAGTTGTGACATTTGAAGTAGACATTTGCGTGACACTTGTTGATGTAGAGTAAAATGCTATGAAATGATAAAAATCCAATTTCTGTACATAACAAGTTCCTGATTTTTAACAATTTCTTTGCAACGTGGATACAAGAAATACTTTAGAAAAGCAATTTTTATTTACGAAAACATGCTGAATTCAACACAACCACTGCAGAGAGCAGAGTGCAAGTGAACTTCGGCACTTATTCGTATCGTCCAGCTGTGTTTTCTAAGGTACAACATGATGTTAAAGGCAATAATAAACTCCTCCTTATTATGAAATGCAACATGCTCACTAACATCTATCTGCTTTACCGTTCAAATGACTGTTTCGAGCACCCTTTCGAATGTAAGAATAAGTGAAAAGTATCAGTAGGGTAGCATTTCGCACTGGCTGACTTGTACATAAGAGAACTTTTGCTGCCACATTACAAGAAATCGCTTTACGTAACTGGTATGAAGTTTCGATCTTTTCAACGGTCATTCATATTGAAGGATAAAGTTCAATCTATCTAATATTTTCATGTTCTCGTCAACAGCGAACATCATGGTTACAGACTTAGCGACATTCCTTCTGAGATGTTTGTTTTCAACTCCCTCTTTTGGCCTGGTATCATTACCAAAACTCTTTTCTTGCTTCTTGGGGTTTTATTTCGTTTCTATTGCAACGCCTCAACCAAACTCTCAATAAGGAACTGTCTGCAACTTGTTAAGGCAAGAAATTGAAAATTCCATCTAACTGTGAAAGAACATTTAGGTAAACATAAATTTACGATATTTGATAAGGAAGACAAGGGGCTCCGTAGAATGCAGTACACATTGTGCAAATTTTAACCTACAAGAAAAAAGGTCATTCACCAGAAGCACAAGCCGCTTCATTCTTAAACGATCAAAATCTTTTTTTCTTTTCATTTTGTTAAGAAAACTCACACATTTATGGAATGCAATTATTCACTGACCGATTTGAATGTTATGTAAACACCAGTGTAAGTATGCGGTACACGTACTTGATTCAATAGATCGGAAATGAAGGATGTTGGGAGTTCTAGTGTGACCAATGATACGTACGAACAAAACATGTTAATAGCATTCAATAAAAAGGATTTGCCCGCTCTTCAGATATATTCAATTTATTGCTGAAATGAAATTAATCGATAAGCAATTGGGACTGGGATGGGGCAGAAATTGGGTACATACCTTCACAAATTTATTCTTACTCAAGAATAAAAACTTTTGAATCATCCATCTATCATGAGCGCTGTGAATTCGCTAATTTTGATTTAGAACAACTTGAAAACTATGATTAGATTTCAGGAAGATGATCTTCTCTGCTGAATGGGTCGGTGAATATGCAAAATTGTAGAATTTGACCGGCAACTTAGTGCAAACACTTCCCAGAGCCTTTTCAATAATAGTCTTAATCATCCAACTGAGACGTTCACAATTTACAAAATATGTGTTATGGTAATAAAACCTGACAATTGAGATTGAAATTTAGAATATGAATTTCCAGTTAAATCCTGCAAAACCAGCAGAATCAATAACTAACGAGCCATTCATAACTAAAGGATGAAATGATTTCGGAAAATCCGAATAATTCATGAAACCACTTTCAATAATATACGATTGATAGTAGAAATGGATTTCAAAGATGGAAAACATTTTAATGCAGAGGATATTCACTTCCTCGTAATACCTTCGTAGGTTACTACAGCTTCCATTTTAGTTAGAAATTTTTCTAATGAGTTGAGTTGGGGCAAGTCTACTTTTTCCCAATCAAAACAACTTGGTTGGACTGCTCTTATAGGTCGATGTAAAAGAGTTTGCTTGAAATATGTCAAAGTTTGCTGCTTTTAAATATTGAGCTCTAAAATCAATAATGACCTTTTTCAGTATTTTTATGACGGACTTATTTTACCTAACATTACTTCTTTAACGAAACTTTTATATATATCTTTATACATATATATATATATATATAAACCTTGACAAATAAAATAGAAGTCCAATGCCGTTCTTACACACTTACACACGATACACACACACACACACACACACGCACAAGAAGAAGAACAAAGTTCCAAAAATTTATTATATTACTATAGGATTCATACAAGTTATGAATGAACTGAATACCAACTTGGTAAA